>JAVTVY010013376.1:0-51216 GCA_036873755.1 Hanleya hanleyi
TTTTGTGAGTGGATATGCTAGGTGGAGACGATGTGTCGCATACTGGAATTGAAGTCGAGGTCACAGGTCAAAGGTCACTTTTGCCTAAAATCAGGAAATCATTGATCATTGACAGTTTTTGTCCCCCGCCGCAACGCGGCCAGGGACTTTAAAATGGTTCTTGCTTCTTTGTGTCCGTGGATGTCTGTGTGTCCGTCCATGTCTGTTCGAAGCGATAACTTCCTAACGCTTTGTTGGATTCTTCCGAAATTCGGAATATGCATTCCTTGCGGCAAGACGCCAGTCCGTATTGCATTTCAGCAACATCTGCCTGAAGGTGGCGCCACTAGTTCTTGCTTCTTTGCGTCCGTGGATGTCCGTGATGTCCGTGTGTCCGTCCATGTCTGTTCGAAGCGATAACTTCCTAACGCTTTGTTGGATTCTTCCGAAATTCGGAATATGCATTCCTTGCGGCAAGACGCCAGTCAGTATTGCATTTCAGCAACATCTGCCTGAAGGTGGCGCTACTAGTTCTTGCTTCTTTGCGTATGTGGATGTCCGTGTACATCCGTGCATGTCTGTTCGAAGCGATAACTTTCTAACGCTTAGTTGGATTCTTCCGAAATTCGGCATACGCATTCCTTGCGACAAGACACCAGTCCGTATTGCATTTCAGCAACATCTGCTTGAAGGTGGCGCCACTAGTTCTTGCTTCTTCGTATCCGTGAATGTCCGTGTACGTCTGTTCGAAGTGATAACTTCCTAATGCTTTGTTGGATTCTTCCGAAATTCGGAATATGTTTACCTTGCGACAAGATGCCAGTCTGTAGTACATCTCAGCAACATCTGCCTGAAGGTGGCGCCACTGGTTCTTACTTCTTTGTGTCCGTGGATGTTCGTGTACGTCCGTGCATGTCTGTTCGAAGCGATAACTTTCTAACGCTTTGTTGGATTCTTCCGAAATTCAGCATTCGCATTCCTTGCGACAAGAGGCCAGTCCGTATTGCATTTCAGCAACATCTGCCTGAAGGTGGCGCCATGCTTCTTTGCATCCGTGGATGTCCGTGTACATGTACGTCTGTTCGAAGCGATAACTTCCTAAAGTTTTGTTGGATTCTTCCAAAATTATAATACGCATTCCTTGTGACAAGACGCCAGTCCGTATTACATTTCAGCAACATCTGCCTGAAGGTAGCGCCACTGGTTCTTGCTTCTTTGAGTCCGTGGATGTTCGTGTACGTCCGTGCATGTCTGTTCGAAGCGATAACTTCCTAACGCTCTGTTGGATTCTTCCGAAATTCAGCATTCGCATTCCTTGCGACAAGAGGCCAGTCCGTATTGCATTTCAGCAACATCGGGCTGAAGGTGGCGCCACTGGGTCAAAATAGATTTTTTTTCCGTGTACATCTGTTTGGTGGCAATTTAAAATTTGGTTTCCGGGCAGTAGGTTGAGGATGCCTTCAGCTTCTCGTCAAATTTGGTTTGCAGATAATGCCTTGAGATGTCACTTGGGGATGCTTCTCGGTGCTTCACTGCATGGAAACTATATCACAGAAGCAATCAACTTTCAGTCAATCGTTCTGAGTTGATCTTAAAACTTGGCAAGGCAGAAAGACCCTTCCACATCCATTGCCTATGAAGCAGCAGTTGCCTCCCTCATGTATATCCCCTAAGACCAACAATGCTAAAAAATATTGCTGCCATTTCGGCGGGGGACCTAGCATCCTCTGGCTGCTTGTCTATCTACAGTTCTAATTTTTGGTGAGTGGATGCCCTAGGGGGAACGATGTGTTGCATACCAAATGTAGGTCGAGGTCAGAGGTCAAAGATCAGTGTGACCGAAAAATCAGGAAATCATAAAAAAAATTCTAATTTTTTGTGAGTGGATTCAATCGGGGAAAACAAAGTGTCGCATACCAAAAAATAGGTCAAGGTCAAAGGTCAATGTGACCCCAAAATCAGGAAATTATTAAAAATAACATTTTTTTTTGTGTCAGTAGACACAATGTGTCACCTACCAAAATGTAGGTCAAGGCCAAAGGTCAAGGTCACTGACCCCAAAATCGTGAAATTGTTAAAAATCATGATTCTTTGAGTCCATTGAGAATTTACGGGGAGTCGTTTTGTCATGTACCAAAATTTAGATCCAGGTCAATAGTCAAGGTCACTGTGACCCCAGAATCAAGGTCAATGGTCAGTGTGACCTGAAAATCAGGAAATCATTAAAAATTTCAATTTTTTTGTGAGTGGATTCAATAGGGGGAAATGAAGTGTCGCATACAAAAATTAGATGAGGGTCAAAGGTCACTGACCCCAAAATTAGGAAATTATTAAAAATAACTTTTTTTTTGTTTCAGTAGGTACATTAGGGGGACATGATGTGTCACATGCCAAAATGTAAGTCAAGGTCAAAGGTCAAGGTCGCTGACCCCAAAATCGTGAAATTGTTAAAAAACAAGATTTGTTGTGTCCATTGAGAAATGTGCAGGGAGATAATGTGTCGTTTACCAAAATTTAGGTCAAGGTCAAAGGTCAAGGTCAATGTGACCCCAAATTCAGAAAATCATTAAAAATAAAAAAAATTCTGCCAGTAGGTACATTAGAGGGACATGTGTTACATACCCAAATGTGGGTCAAAGGTCAAGATCACTGGGACCCAGAATCAAGTTAAGGAATCATTAAATGTCACATGTTATTTGCGCTGAAAACTTACCTCACTTCCACTCTTTGCATTTCTTGTCTACAGGAAATATCACAGTAAGAATTTAAATGACACAGTTATCTCCCCTGCTAGTCACCTGATTGCATAGCTACCCACAATTCTACTTCCTTCTTGTTCTACTGCTTCGTAGGGCTGGAAGTAAACATTGTCAACTCCGTGAAAAAGTGCCTTTTCTAGCGAAACTACTCACAGTTGGATTACCTCAGACGTCTGATTTCCTGCAAGAAACCCTTTGGGAAGTATTCTCTAAGTTATCAGCGTAATAATGGCTCATAATATGTCTCAAATGTCATGCATGTCTTGTGGAGGTGACAAGCCAAGTTATGACCTTCACTCAGTGTGTCCGCCATGCCGCCAGGGTAGAATCTGTACATGGGACACGGCCTGTGAAGAGTGTATTGTGTGGGCGCCCGGCATATTCCAGGTTTATTTGGCCGGTTCTCTGGCAGCTAACGAAGGGAATGGTGTCGTTATGCCTGCCAATATCGCAAACGAGACGTATGTAGCACAGTCTCCTCGTACTAATGTAGGCGAGGAGTCTAGGGGGTTTGTTAGTTCAGTAGCTGGGACTCCATTAGTCAGCCTATTGGATGTAAATAAAGATAAACAAACGCCCCCCCCCCGCTCACGATGCTTCCATTTCAGGCCAGGTGAAGGGTCAATCAGGTAAGGGATCGACCCGGTTGGTACAAGTGGAAGGAGTAATCGAGGATATGGAATCTGGTACGACGACGATGGTGGAAGTGGAGATTCCTATTGAGCGGACGCCTGGATGTGACGATGAAGGGAAATCGGTGACGGACCCAGGCTTAGCGTGGGAAAGCCAGGGGACTCCGATCGCACGATCGGAGTCAACTTATGATTATGAAAACTTGGGCAGCACCAGTGAGGAGCCTAATGTTAAATTTTCATTTGGGTCCGGGGCTGGGAAAATACCTTCCTCGACGCTGTCGAGGCCTGGACTTCCCGGTCGCTCAGTTACGCCTTTAACTGCTGCTTCCGGTTTGTCTGAATTTTCTCAACCTGCTTTCGGTTACTCTGGTGGCCTTCCTCGTTCCCTTGCCGAGACGTTTGTGTCTACGAGCCTTCTGGGCCACCAGAGATTAAGGTTCCCGCAACAACGGCAGTATGGTATGTATCCAGGTAACCATAATATGTCAAATTTTTTTGCCTGTGTCTGAGTTGCGTTATCAAGAACCCTCAATCAGACCAGTTCAAATTATGCGGCATCCGGTTGCTGGTCTACCTTCGCCCTTGCGTGGCTTAGGTCAGATATCTGCTTCCGGTGGTGTTCGAGGTACGGGACTGGGAATTTATCGTATGATGCGTCCTCCTATACGTGCTTCCGGTTTACGACCTCGTATGCCCGTTCACCGACCTTTACAGTGGCCGTGCTCACGTCCAGCTGGAGGGTCCTTGAGTGTGAACACACCTCGTCAGGCCTTGCTTCCGGTCCACTCTCAAGTGACTGATCCCACTTTGGCTGCCATACTGCGCGGTATGGAACAGCAACGTGAGGAAATGAAGGAATTGAGAGAGATGATGACCAGTCAATTCCGAAGTAGTATGCCACTGCTTCCGGTTTTGACTGAACAGTCTAGGAAACCGGAAGCTAATTTGTCGAGGACTATCCCTTCCAATACTCCCTCCTGGCAGGAAGCCCCGGAAGCTATGGAAGTGGATAGGGACCAGTACGGTAGATCTGAATTGAACGAACCTACCAATACTGATCCGGATGCTAGGAAATATTATGAACTTATTTCCGGCATCTATGACTTAATTCCTGATATGCAGCTTCCGGTCCCACATGCGGGGGATATTGAAACTGAATCAGGAGAGTCAAACCGGGTTACGAGGTCGGCTACCACGCTGCCGGCCTCAACTGCTATTCATTCTATCTGCCATTTATTCCATAGAACGTTAGCAGAACCCACTACGCAGGAGGAACGTGCTATAAGGTTGAGACCAAAAGCTCGCTTCCGCCCTGCAGGATCTTCTGGTCCGTTCCCAGTACAGAAGCCAAACACACGAAGTTACGGCGTACATAACTCACCGTTTAGCTTCCGGTCTGCAGAGGTGAACGGCGACTTTCAGTATTTATGCTCTAGCAATACTAAAGTGCCTAGTAATCCGGATGTTCCTTGCACGAACAAACAGGCCGCAGTACTTGAGGAAACTGCTCGACAAGGAGTGGCGATTACGAATCACCTCGACTGGTTTCTTAAAGCCATAAAGGATGGTTTATTTTCGCTGTCGGGCGCGGAGAGTCAAGAACAGTTACAGGAGGGTATAAACCTCGTTCTTGACTACCAGAAGATTGCTTCCGGTGCTGTAGAAGATTTACTGGTACACAATGCCTACCTATCTTCTATGCTAGTGTATTTAAGGAGAAAGGCCTTCATTCCTTTTATGCATAGTTACACACCGGAAGCTGTAAAGAGGAGTCTACTAGAGACATCTACGGCTCCTTCTTTACTGTTTGGTGATGCTGTTGCCGAAGTTCGACCTGAAATGGATCGTATAGAGCATGACAGGTCAGTTGCTTCCGGTGCTTCGTCTAAAAGACCTATGGCTTCCGGGTCGGGTCCAAAGGCGAAGAAGGCTAAGAAGAACCCGCCTAGTTCCAAGGCTAATAAGGGTGCTTCCGGCCAACAGCATAACCAAGCGCCTGCTTCTTTAGAGCCAAGAGTATCGACCTATGGCCATAAGAAGCAGGGTAAGGGGAAATCTAAGCAGTCAAAGAAGGATTCCTGATGTCTCGGGCCGTACCGGGTGGCTTCCGGTATGGCGGGAACACCGAGACATAACGTTTCCAGTTCCCCAGCAACTAGACCTTCCGGTAGGGGGAAGGCTGCAGTTGTTTTGGAGGAACTGGATAAGGATCGGGACGGAAGCGTGGGTCATTCGAACGATCAGATACGGCTATCGCCTATTGTTCGACACGCTTCCTCCCTTGACTGCTCATCCCCTTCCGTCTCGTATACCATTACGAACGGGTCATCTATCAGCGATACAGTCCTCTGTGGACAAGCTGATAGAGAAGGCAGCTGTAATAGAGCTTCCGGTTTCGGACACGTCACCCGGGTTCTATTCGCCGGTCTTTCTGGTCCCCAAGAAAGACACGTCCGAGATGCGCATGGTTATAAACCTAAAGCGCCTCAACAAGGACTACCTCACTCCACCGCCACACTTCCGCATGGAGTCCTTCCGGTCTATCCGGTCGGTACTCGGACAAGGGGAATGGCTGACTTCTCTGGATTTAAGGGATGCATACCTGCATATCCCGATACATCCGGGGGACAGGAAGTACTTGAGATTCATGGTCGGCAAACGACGCTTCCAAATTCAAGTGCTTCCGTTCGGCCTATCCACTTCCCCTTGGGTGTTCACACGAGTGTTTACACCAGTGGCACAATTCCTGCACAGTCTAGGTATAAAGTACCACTTTTATATCGACGACTCCCTGCTAAGGAATGCCTGCAAGGAGCAGTTAATCCTAGACACCCAGTTTGTCTTAAGGATGTTGACTTCTCTGGGATACATCCCACACGAAGAGAAATCAGAGCTGATTCCTTCACAAAGGCGCAAATTTCTGGGGGTGGAATACGATACGCTACGAGCTCTCGCCAAACCCCCAGAAGATCGATGGCTAAAGATAACGACGAAGATACCTCAGTTCCTCAAGTTATCTCAGGCCAGGGCTTTACACTTTGCTGCGATAATCGGCCTCTTGACGTCAACACAGGACGTAACACCAAGAGGGCGGTTGCAGCTTCGTCCCTTAATGATTTACTTCAATCATCAATGGGTCGAAAGGCAGTTGAATCCGTGGATACCTGTAACACCGCTAGTCAAACAATGCCTCCAATGGTGGCTGGATCCACTCAACGTTATGCCAGGTGTGTCCCTACTTCCGTTTCGTCCGTCACATCACCTGTTCACGGACGCATCTATGGAAGGATGGGGAGCCCACCTCGAGTCCAAGTCGACATCCGGGTTATGGACAATCGAGGAACGCTCGTACCATATAAACGTGTTGGAGTTTATGGCAGTGACACATGCCATCCGCACGTGGGTGAGCGTATTGACCGACAAGAACCTGCTAGTTGCGACGGACAACACATCAGTCGTGTCCTATATCAACAAGCAGGGGGGGACGAGATCTCCGCAATTACAAAGCCAAGCGGAAATCTTTTTCGGTCTGTGTTGGGACAACAACATATCGGTGTTGGCCAGGCACATCCCGGGGGTACTGAACGTCTTAGCGGATTCGCTTTCTCGACGGAATCAGATAATTCCCACGGAGGGGCAACTTCACCCAGACATACTAAAACAAATAGCTCATGTCTGGGAGATGCCACACATAGATCTGTTCGCCACTCGGCGCAACAATCTACTGCCCCTGTTCATGTCGCCGGTTCCGGATCCGTCGGCATATGCAGTGGACGCACTATCGCAGGACTGGTCAAGGATGGTAGCATATGCGTTCCCTCCTCCAGCTATCCTAGCGAAGGTACTTCAGAAGATCCGCGAACACATGTGTGTCGTTTACCTGATTGTTCCGTGGTGGCCAGCAAGGCCGTGGTTCCCGGAACTATTGGATCTTCTGGTAGATGTACCAAGACAGCTTCCGGTATGGCACAATCTACTGCGCCAGCCCGGAACGTCGACATTCCACAGCCAACCAGGACTGTTCCACTACCACGTGTGCAAGTGCTCAAGCAGCACTTCGCTCAGGCGGGATTTTCAGCGGAGGTTGGGCGCCGAATGGCACAATCTATTCGACCGTCCTCTTCCGCTGTATACAACTCAAAGTGGGCAATCTTCGATCTTTGGTGTGGAGAGAGGGATATTAATCCATCCTGCGCAACTATCCCTGAGATAGCAGAGTTTCTATTGTACCTGTTCAGGGATAGGGGCCTGGTGCCTGCTACGGTAGAAGGTTATAGAGCGGCCATTGCTCAACCTATTCTACTGGGTACTGGGATTAATCCCTCGACTGATCCAAACTTATCTGCACTAATCAAGTCATACAAGATAACTGGTCAGTCGGCTATTCCGAAATTACCTAAGTGGGACTTAGCCTTAGTACTTCGGCAATTGGGAAAGCCACCTTTCGAGCCAATAGAAGCTATTGAGCTAAAATATTTATCATACAAAACTTCGTTTTTGTTGGCTCTTGCTTCAGCAGCTAGGGTGTCAGAGCTGCATGCGCTCGATAGAAGGAACATCAGACACTCTAGGAACTGGAGCAAGGTAGTTCTCACAACGGTTCCTGAGTTTGTGGCCAAGAATCAAGCCCTCTACGATTCCATATCTCGAGAGTTCACAATTCCAGCCTTATCTGATTTCCTTTCGTCCGGTCTTGAATCAGACATGTTAATGTGTCCGGTTCGGGCTCTTGCGTGTTACCTGAATCGTACAGAGGAGATCAGAGCGGGAAGGAGGCGTTTGTTTATCCCTTTCGATCCCAAAGCCAAACAAGAAATAAGTAAAAACACTATCTCGAGTTGGCTCAAAAATACGATTCGGCTAGCGTACTCCACGGCTACTGATAGGCAAGCCGCGCTTGTAAACGTTTCGGGTCACGAGATTAGGGCATTAGCGGCATCATGGCCTCTATGGACCAACAGATCGGTGACAGACATTATGAGGGCGTGCTACTGGAGGTCAAACACGACATTTGCCTCCTACTATCTCCGGGACATGACGTTGGCATGTAACGACCTCTATTCTATCGGCCCACTTGTGACCGCACAGCGGGTGTCAGGGGGACCGAGGCCAGCAATATAGCTACAAAAGTCCGGGCGTACAGTTGTAACCCTGCTTGCGGGTGAGTGCATTTTTTCTCTCGGCCCTTTTCGAAAAAAAGGGGGGGGCGTATATTGCATCTCAGCCTTGAAGTCAGAGTAGCAACAGAGGTTCCCTGTGTACCATAGGCATACAGGTTATTACTGTTGTATGATTTCATGGATCCTCTGTGAGGTAGAAGATCTATGATTTCTACTTTGAACTAGTCACTATGTATGGCATTTATCACTACCACGGATTGTATCAGTTTGCCCACCTACCTTACGGTGGCATTCTATGCAAAGAGTGGAAGTGAGGTAAGTTTTCAGCGCAAATAACAAAAAAAATTTTACAAGTAAATTTTCTGTTATTAAGCTAAAACTTACCTCACTTCCAGTGATGCCCACCCAACCTCCCCGCTATGATACATCCAGACCATGTATCGCAGTGGAACAAGAAGGAAGTAGAATTGTGGGTAGCTATGCAATCAGGTGACTAGCAGGGGAGATAACTGTGTCATTTAAATTCTTACTGTGATATTTCCTGTAGACAAGAAATGCAAAGAGTGGAAGTGAGGTAAGTTTTAGCTTAATAACAGAAAATTTACTTGTAAAATTTTTTTTTTCATATGGCTAGTGTAATGCGATGACATTGTGTTCTGTCTATTCATCCATTAACATTTGTTGTCCATGCGATATCTCTAGTTTCAAGGTATGGATTAGTAGCAAACTTTGAGTATACCTTACTCGCATGGCAAAGAGGAGCCATACATTTTGAGATCAATTTTTCAAAGGTCAAGGTCACAGTCCCCCAAAACTGAATCAAGTTTAGCTGACAAAATGTGTTAAGTTGGAATATTCAGAGTTCTCTCCCCGACATGTATATGGCATTTGTCCTGTGGAGTTGTCTCCCATGTTTGAAACAGCTACATTTAGTTAAACTGTTGTGAAATAAAAACCATACATTTACTAATTTATCGAGGAGAGGGGTCCTTTATGAACTTCATACCTATTTATGAACTCGAGAACAAAGGTTTACTTCATCACTTCCTTCTTCTTTCATGAAAAATTATGTCACCCGAAAGGAATCCATTTGCAGGAAGTACAATTGCAGGAAATGTACTATTTCCTTATGTTTGACTGTTCTCGATTTCAGAGTGGGATATGTCAGCTCTCGGCTCTTGCTTCAAGGTCAACTAGTTACCAAGATGTGATATATGTTACATTCTCAGAAGCACAAAATTGTAGACTTTTCTCTGGATTGCTAGTTACCAATTGGAATCAAGGCTATTAAACAACCTTGAAATTTGGACCAATGTAATTCCAGATATACGGGCGTATATTGAAGCCCCTTGGGCTCTTGTTACATTTAGTGTTGACTGTTGCTACCATCATGGACCCTGAGAAAACCGACACACTTTCAAAACTGACATTTGTTTTGGGTCCCATGGTCAGTCGGTATTCCCAGGTTTCGCTGTATTGCCTTTCACAGGTGCCACCTGCGCTTTGGAGCATTGCCCTGCTGGTAGTTACTGTCACCCCACGGACGTGTATGGTGGGTACCGATGTGTGCCAGAGATGATCACGACAACAGAACGACCATGGAGAGGCTGTGAGGTGAGATATCAATTACACCTGTCTGTCTGTCCGTTTCAACATCAATGGCATTTTTCAGCTACCCACTGTTCGATTAACATAGAAACCTTGGTGCTGTGATACTTATTAATACTAATAAAAGCAGTTAGCAGTTGTACAAATGGTATAGCCACATATGTTTTCTTGTGCTAAAACTGAATGTTTGCATTGTCATTCGAAATGTGACATTTCTGTGACATAGCAGAGTCATGATGACCTATATTCCTGATAATTTGTTACATATTGTTAGCTCAATCCTGATGAATTATAAGAGAATGGCTGTATTTGTTATTCTAGAGAGTGCATTGTACGCATGGTTATGCATGTGGACAGAGACCAGATGGAGTATACACCTGTTTAGGTAAGACTTTCTCTCTTTTTTTTCTGTTTCATTCTCTCATTGTCAGATTTTGTAACCTTCTAAACTGTCGGTAGAACACCCTCTGTCTGCGATGTACAGATAAAATCATGGCGTGCTTGGGCATTGGGTCTGTATCGATTTTGATCGACACAGGAATATGTATCTGCATACGGCAGGGATGGAAAATGCATCCACTATATCTTGTAAAAGAATTAACAAGTGTTATGCTAAATTATTATCACCAGAACATACAGTATAACATCTTGTTTAGCTGTGACATGCTGAGCCCACTCCACTCCATTTGCAAGCAGACGATGCTGATTGGGTGAGAGCCATGCCCACATAATCTGTGCAGCGTGATCTCAATCCCAGTACAATCGGAGGGTATATCTGACAGTAGGAGGTATACAATCTGATGCCATGAGAATGCCCTGTTTTTGCTTAACATGGAGTCGGACACCTCTCTTTTCAACACAGAATTCTACTGAAACCTTCTGTATAAATTATCACTGTATATATATGGAGAAAAATATTCATAAAATATGAGGATAAATGTATATACATAGGAAAGTGTAGTGAAAAATCGAGTTCTTTTCCATTAGAAAAAAAAATGAAAGCTTACATCATTGTACATGTATGGGATATATCCATTACCTCAAGTCCCCAATCGGTGGTTTTTGGCTGCCCGGTGGGCATGGGTTCCTTTTGCTTTAATGCATTTTGCTGAGAAGCAACAGGAACTTGATAAAGTGGGGTCTAGCACTGTAACTGCACTTGTCTTTATTGCACCAATATAAGCATCTGGGTCTTGTGTGCTGTCCTCAGTGTTTTATAGGGTGCATGGTGGGTGGATGATTCCATGTTGCCTCAAAGATTTTTGTTTTTGAAGCAACAGGAATGCAACTTGGCTGAGTGGAGTCTATTTGGTTGGTCTTGATATTACATAAGAAATATTGTTGAAAGTGATGTTAACTCCTACTCACTCGCCCCCAAGTCCCCAACCCCAGTGAACTGGGCCCCATCCTCTCTCTCCGGAACAAAGAATCACCACATCCCATGTGCTCTGAAAGCTTACATCATTGTACATTTATGGACACATCTATTACCCCTTATGGGTGATCCGCCAACCCCAGGGAAGTGGGCCCCACCCTCTACTCCACCCCATAACCTTACATATCCTGAAAGCTAACATCATTGTATACTTATGTGACACATCTATTACCCTGGGGGTTCCGAACCTAGCCTCACCCATAACCTTATTTATTCTGAAAACATACATAATTATACATGTACACTTATTGGATGCAGCCATCAAATAAAATCTTCTTCACCAGTCTGAACACCAGAAATGGGAATATACCTTCAACAGGATGATTTCAGACATTTTCATTAAATTTAATAAAATAAAAAGTAGTGTTCTGTCTGAAATACCAAAACTAACATATTCCTGGTCATGCTGGTAGGGGTAGTAAATTTGAGACTTTTTTGGTGATGGTCAACATCTGTCCATAGGTGGTTGTCAATATCTCTGCCCATAGGTGATGGTCAATATCTACCCACATGTGATGGTCAATATATGTCCATACATGTAGGTGATGCCACCAGGGTTCCAACATAAAATTTTGTTCTAGACAAAAATAAAGCTGATTCTTTCCAAATCTGGTGTGTGAATCTTTCACTTGGGATCACATTACATACACTTACATTCATACATGTACTTGGTGCCAACTTGGGATCACATTACATACATTTACATTCATACATGAAGTTGATGCCACCTTGGGATCACATTACATACACTTACATTCACACATGTAGTTGGTGCCATCTTGGGATCACATTACATCCATTTACATTCATACATGTACAGTACAGATCTCGTGACAACACAACTATACCGCGGCAATTGCCGCACTCTTATCGCGGTACAGTTTAAGCCTAATCACTAGATTAATTACCACCCCCCGTTATGTCTGCATGCGCCGTAAGTACAGACGAAATGTAGCTCCATAATATCCATTCACGCCTCGATAGTCGGCCGAGACAACAAAAGGCGCCCCGTCGACGGCACGTGTTGACGAGCCGCTATTCAGCCAGCATGTCTTTATGCATACACTCAGAAGTACTGGGATAACGGGAACAGAACACGGAAACGCCTCTATGTTACCGCGGGAATGCATATGTATATTATCGGCTGTGAATACCGCGAGCCTTCTGAATAATACAACAGCTAGCCGGATTTATTTACTTTATTTATTGAACAAACTATCACATCAGAATTTTGCTAGCTGCAAAACTTGATATGACGTGTTAAAGAACGGAATTTATAAAATGTCCGTCTGTGCAAGTTTTTAGTCACGCGTTAAAGCCATTACAATTGCAGTACCGGCCTTTCGGTTACACATTACATGTATGTGAGTTAAAGTTGCCACGTTTCAAAGATAAATACCAGTATACGATGAACACCACACATAAAATAAATTCTATCATACGGAGAGATCGGGGAAGGGGTGCTGTGTTTCATTTTAATTACGGCTCTGGCCCGGCTTGTGTTTCAACAAGCACGACCCGGAAATACAAATCAACAGAACAGTCAACCACAATAAAGATTTTTCACGACTTTATCATCCATTTGTCTTTTATAATGAGTCGATTAATCATTCTTAATTGTTTTCTCTTCAGTTATTTCCCTGTTAAACAGGATGCTCGTCTGTTTCGACAAAAGACGAACATTTGGTCGTGTACGGAAGTACAAATTAATCCAAATTAACACTAGGGAGCTTCTCGAAATCCCGATCGACGTTCGACGATCACGAGGAACACTTTCGCCCATATACAGTTATATTATCTTTACTAAATGAGTAAACTTTTCTTGTGATTTTCCGTTTGAGCCCAGTGACAATTCCCAAGACTTGCTACCGACACTATTCATATGCAAATTTAGCTTGAGGCCACTCCTCATTTCTTTACACAAACAGCGAAAAAGACCAAGTGGGTATGATAGACTGATTTTCGCAACATGCACTGTCTGGTATATTCAACATTTATTGCGGGGGGAAATCTGATGACTGCCGCTAAACGAAGGATAACGATACTCCATAAATAAAAGTGGTAAATATCTTTAATGAACATTTTTTATTTTATTTGTTGTACCAACGATCATATTAAAATTCCGCTGGCTTGATACAGATTGATACAAATTATTAACTGATATTCAAAGATAAATATTTGTAAGCTACAGCCATGCATATAATAAATTTTAATATACGGACAGTAGGGATATTTTTACGGCTTGTTTCCACAAGCGCGACCCCGGAAATAATAATCAACGGGAAAGTCAAGCCCTGAGTAAAACGACAATAAAGACTGTTCAATTGTTATCATTCGATTGTCTCTTATAATTAGTTGATTAACCGTTCCTAATTCTTTTCTCTTCGGTTATTTTTTGTTGAACAGGATGTCCGTCTGTTTCGCCAACAAACCAGCATTTGGCTTTGCACGGCAGGGCCAATAAACACTTATGCGAGTCAATCATTATATTACTAGAAATTCCCAGCTATAAATATTCGAGGCTTTCGAGGTTAGTTACCGATAGTTTAGCATTAAAACAAAACCAGACTTATTGCGCATTTGAAAGATTAACGTTCATAACTGTGAACATTTCTTGATTGGCGTTAAACAGAACCGCAAGACTCTCGGAATGATTGGCAGCTAATTAATTGAAATGTACAAGACACCGAACACCAGGACTCGACATGAAACACTCAAAACTGAATATTAGCATTAAAATATAAATGTTTGCCCCACGTTGGGCACTTTGGAATGATTGGCAGCTATTAACAAGGCCGAAAAATACCACAGCGGTGATCAACGATCACGCACTACTGTCAACCTACATACGGAATGTAGCCTACGTACACCGGCACTCCATTACCGGGCCGTCCAAACATTAGGAAAATTATAAACATGCACGTGATCGTGAACACTTACCATTTATTTTATTTAAATGAGTACCGTAATGTATCTTGATTTACTTCTGGACGTTTTTATCCACAAAGCTGGCCTGTATTCACGCACGGCCATGTGGAGCGCTAGCCTTTGTAAACCCGTAAATCACCAGTCAATGCTGTCGAGACCAGCCAGTGACCACATGGAGCGCCAGCCATTGTTAAAAACTCGATGACCGGTCATTGGGTGGTATGCTGTCGGCACTTTTTTCACAGCTGACGATATAATCTTGGGCAGTCCCGCGGTAACCTAGAAGCCTTGCCGGGCTCTGTTACCGCAGTATTGCCGCGGTATAGTTGTGTTGTCACGAGATCTGTACTGTAGTTGATGCCACCTTGGGATCACATTACATACATTTACATTCATACATGTAGTTGGTGCCACCTTGGGATCACATTACATACACTTACATTCATACATGTAGTTGGTTCCACCTTGGGATCACATTACATCCATTTACATTCATACATGCAGTTGATGCCACCTTGGGATAATATTACATACACTTGCATTCATACATGTAGTTGGTGCCACCTTGGGTTAACATTACATACACTTACATTCATATATGTAGTTGATGCCATCTTGGGATCACATTACATACACTTACATTCATACTTGTATTTGGTGCTACCTGGGGTGAGCTAGAAATTTGTTATCTGTTTCACACCTTCCTCTGGAGGATATTGGACCAGCTGTCTGTTTTATTTCCACCTGACTTATCTATGTTAATAGTAAGCATTCACTGGACATAAAATTTATAAAATTTACGATATGGAGCAGTCTGTTGTACCTAGAATATCATATGACGTATGCCATTTCTATTTTCAGACATAGATGAGTGCTCCGAGGGGACATATGAATGTCACAGAAACGCTTACTGTATAAATCAAGACGGTTCTTACACCTGTCGATGTCACCCTAATTTTTTTGGAAATGGCAAAATCTGCAGAGGTGAGCTGTTACCTACATACTCTTATGGTAATCCCTCTAATAATCTGCAGAGGTGAGCTGTTACCTACATACTCTTATGGTAATCCCTCTAATAATCTGCAGAGGTGAGCTGTTACCTACATACTCTTATAGTAATCCCTCTAATAATCTGCAGAGGTGAGCTGTTACCTACATACTCTTATGGTAATCCCTCTAATAATCTGCAGAGGTGAGCTGTTATCTACATACTCTTATGGTAATCCCTCTAATAATCTGCAGAGGTGAGCTGTTACCTACATACTCTTATGGTAATCCCTCTAATAATCGGCAGAGGTGAGCTGTTATCTACATACTCTTATGGTAATCCCTCTAATAATCTGCAGAGGTGAGCTGTTACCTACATACTCTTATGGTAATCCCTCTAATAATCTGCAGAGGTGAGCTGTTATCTACATACTCTTATGGTAATCCCTCTAATAATCTGCAGAGGTGAGCTGTTATACATACTCTTATACCCTCTAATAATCTGCAGAGGTGAGCTGTTACCTACATACTCTTATGGTGATCCCTCTAATAATCTGCAGAGGTGAGCTGTTACCTACATACTCTTATGGTAATCCCTCTAATAATCTGCAGAGGTGAGCTGTTACCTACATACTCTTATGGTAATCCCTCTAATAATCTGCAGAGGTGAGCTGTTACCTACATACTCTTATGGTAATCCCTCTAATATTCTGCAGAGGTGAGCTGTTACCTACATACTCTTATGGTAATCCCTCTAATAATCTGCAGAGGTGAGCTGTTACCTACATACTCTTATGGTAATCCCTCTAATAATCTGCAGAGGTGAGCTGTTACCTACATACTCTTATAGTAATCCCTCTAATATTCTGCAGAGGTGAGCTGTTACCTACATACTCTTATGGTGATCCCTCTAATAATCTGCAGAGGTGAGCTGTTACCTACATACTCTTATGGTAATCCCTCTAATAATCTGCAGAGGTGAGCTGTTACCTACATACTCTTATGGTAATCCCTCTAATATTCTGCAGAGGTGAGCTGTTACCAACATACTCTTATGGTGATCCCTCTAATAATCTGCAGAGGTGAGCTGTTACCTACATACTCTTATAGTAATCCCTCTAATATTCTGCAGAGGTGAGCTGTTACCTACATACTCTTATGGTAATCCCTCTAATAATCTGCAGAGGTGAGCTGTTACCTACATACTCTTATAGTAATCCCTCTAATATTCTGCAGAGGTGAGCTGTTACCTACATACTCTTATGGTAATCCCTCTAATAATCTGCAGAGGTGAGCTGTTACCTACATACTCTTATTGTAATCCCTCTAATATTCTGCAGAGGTGAGCTGTTACCTACATACTCTTATGGTAATCCCTCTAATAATCTGCAGAGGTGAGCTGTTACTACATACTCTTATAGTAATCCCTCTAATATTCTGCAGAGGTGAGCTGTTACCATACTCTTATGGTAATCCCTCTAATAATCTGCAGAGGTGAGCTGTTACCTACATACTCTTGTGTAATCCCTCTAATATTCTGCAGAGGTGAGCTGTTACCTACATACTCTTATGGTAATCCCTCTAATAATCTGCAGAGGTGAGCTGTTACCACCACATACTCTTATGGTAATCCCTCTAATCTGCAGAGGTGAGCTGTTACCTACACCACTCTTATAGTAATCCCTCTAATATTCTGCAGAGGGTGAGCTGTACCTACATACTCTTATGGTAATCCCTCTAATAATCTGCAGAGGTGACTGTTACCTACATACTCTTATGGTAATCCCTCTAATAATCTGCAGAGGTGAGCTATTACCTACATACTCTTATGTGTCCCTCTAATAATCTGCAGAGGTGAGCTGTTACCTACATACTCTTATGGTGATCCCTCTAATAATCAGCAGAGGTGAGCTGTTACCTACATACTCTTATGGTAATCCCTCTAATAATCTGCAGAGGTGAGCTGTTATCTACATACTCTTATGGTAATCCCTCTAATAATCTGCAGAGGTGAGCTGTTACCTACATACTCTTATAGTAATCCCTCTAATATTCTGCAGAGGTGAGCTGTTACCAACATACTCTTATGGTGATCCCTCTAATAATCTGCAGAGGTGAGCTGTTATCTACATACTCTTATAGTAATCCCTCTAATATTCTGCAGAGCTGAGCTGTTACCTACATACTCTTATGGTGATCCCTCTAATAATCTGCAGAGGTGAGCTGTTACCTACATACTCTTATAGTAATCCCTCTAATATTCTGCAGAGGTGAGCTGTTACCTACATACTCTTATGGTGATCCCTCTAATAATCAGCAGAGGTGAGCTGTTACCTACATACTCTTATGGTAATCCCTCTAATAATCTGCAGAGGTGAGCTGTTATCTACATACTCTTATGGTAATCCCTCTAATAATCTGCAGAGGTGAGCTGTTACCTACATACTCTTATAGTAATCCCTCTAATATTCTGCAGAGGTGAGCTGTTACCAACATACTCTTATGGTGATCCCTCTAATAATCTGCAGAGGTGAGCTGTTATCTACATACTCTTATAGTAATCCCTCTAATATTCTGCAGAGCTGAGCTGTTACCTACATACTCTTATGGTGATCCCTCTAATAATCTGCAGAGGTGAGCTGTTACCTACATACTCTTATAGTAATCCCTCCTAATATTCTGCAGAGGTGAGCTGTTACCTACATACTCTTATGAGTAATCCCTCTAATATTCTGCAGAGGTGAGCTGTTACCTACATACTCTTATGGTAATCCCTCTAATAATCTGCAGAGGTGAGCTGTTACCTACATACTCTTATAGTAATCCCTCTAATATTCTGCAGAGGTGAGCTGTTACCTACATACTCTTATGGTAATCCCTCTAATAATCTGCAGAGGTGAGCTGTTACCTACATACTCTTATTGTAATCCCTCTAATATTCTGCAGAGGTGAGCTGTTACCTACATACTCTTATAGTAATCCCTCTAATATTCTGCAGAGGTGAGCTGTTACCAACATACTCTTATGGTGATCCCTCTAATAATCTGCAGAGGTGAGCTGTTATCTACATACTCTTATAGTAATCCCTCTAATAATCTGCATAGGTGAGCTGTTACCTACATACTCTTATGGTGATCCCTCTAATAATCTGCAGAGGTGAGCTGTTACCTACATACTCTTATAGTAATCCCTCTAATATTCTGCAGAGGTGAGCTGTTACCAACATACTCTTATGGTGATCCCTCTAATAATCTGCAGAGGTGAGCTGTTATCTACATACTCTTATAGTAATCCCTCTAATATTCTGCAGAGGTGAGCTGTTACCTACATACTCTTATGGTGATCCCTCTAATAATCTGCAGAGGTGAGCTGTTACCTACATACTCTTATAGTAATCCCTCTAATATTCTGCAGAGGTGAGCTGTTACCTACATACTCTTATGGTAATCCCTCTAATAATCTGCAGAGGTGAGCTGTTACCTACATACTCTTATTGTAATCCCTCTAATATTCTGCAGAGGTGAGCTGTTACCTACATACTCTTATGGTAATCCCTCTAATATGCTGCAGAGGTGAGCTGTTACCTACATACTCTTATAGTAATCCCTCTAATATTCTGCAGAGGTGAGCTGTTACCTACATACTCTTATACTAATCCCTCTAATATTCTGCAGAGGTGAGCTGTTACCTACATACTCTTATGGTAATCCCTCTAATAATCTGCAGAGGTGAGCTGTTACCTACATACTCTTATAGTAATCCCTCTAATATTCTGCAGAGGTGAGCTGTTACCTACATACTCTTATGGTAATCCCTCTAATAATCTGCAGAGGTGAGCTGTTACCTACATACTCTTATTGTAATCCCTCTAATATTCTGCAGCAGAGGTGAGCTGTTACCCACATACTTTTATGGTAATCCCTCTAATAATCTGCAGAGGTGAGCTGTTACCCACATACTCTTATTGTAATCCCTCTAATAATCTGCAGAGGTGAGCTGTTACCCACATACTCTTATAGTAATCCCTCTAATAATCTGCAGAGGTGAGCTGTTACCTACATACTCTTATGGTAATCCCTCTAATAATCTGCAGAGGTGAGCTGTTACCCACATACTCTTATGGTAATCCCTCTAATAATCTGCAGAGGTGAGCTGTTACCCACATACTCTTATTGTAATCCCTCTAATAATCTGCAGAGGTGAGCTGTTACCCACATACTCTTATAGTAATCCCTCTAATAATCTGCAGAGGTGAGCTGTTACCTACATACTCTTATGGTAATCCCTCTAATAATCTGCAGAGGTGAGCTGTTACCCACATACTCTTATTGTAATCCCTCTAATAATCTGCAGAGGTGAGCTGTTACCACATACTTATGGTGATCCCTCTAATAATCTGCAGAGGTGAGCTGTTACCTACATACTCTTATGGTAATCCCTCTAATAATCTGCAGAGGTGAGCTGTTACCTACATACTCTTATGGTAATCCCTCTAATAATCTGCAGAGGTGAGCTGTTACCTACATACTCTTATAGTAATCCCTCTAATATTCTGCAGAGGTGAGCTGTTACCTACATACTCTTATGGTAATCCCTCTAATAATCTGCAGAGGTGAGCTGTTACCCACATACTCTTATTGTAATCCCTCTAATAATCTGCAGAGGTGAGCTGTTACCCACATACTTTTATGGTAATCCCTCTAATAATCTGCAGAGGTGAGCTGTTACCCACATACTCTTATTGTAATCCCTCTAATATTCTGCAGAGGTGAGCTGTTACCTACATACTCTTATGGTGATCCCTCTAATAATCTGCAGAGGTGAGCTGTTACCTACATACTCTTATGGTAATCCCTCTAATAATCTGCAGAGGTGAGCTGTTACCTACATACTCTTATGGTAATCCCTCTAATAATCTGCAGAGGTGAGCTGTTACCTACACACTCTTATAGTAATCCCTCTAATATTCTGCAGAGGTGAGCTGTTACCTACATACTCTTATGGTAATCCCTCTAATAATCTGCAGAGGTGAGCTGTTACCTACATACTCTTATTGTAATCCCTCTAATAATCTGCAGAGGTGAGCTGTTACCTACATACTCTTATTGTAATCCCTCTAATAATCTGCAGAGGTGAGCTGTTACCTACATACTCTTATGGTAATCCCTCTAATAATCTGCAGAGGTGAGCTGTTACCCACATACTCTTATTGTAATCCCTCTAATATTCTGCAGAGGTGAGCTGTTACCTACATACTCTTATGGTGATCCCTCTAATAATCTGCAGAGGTGAGCTGTTACCTACATACTCTTATGGTAATCCCTCTAATAATCTGCAGAGGTGAGCTGTTACCTACATACTCTTATGGTAATCCCTCTAATAATCTGCAGAGGTGAGCTGTTACCTACACACTCTATGTAATCCTCTAATATTCTGCAGAGCTGTTACCTACATACTCTTATGGTAATCCCTCTAATAATCTGCAGAGGTGAGCTGTTACCTACATACTCTTATGGTAATCCCTCTAATAATCTGCAGAGGTGAGCTGTTACCTACATACTCTTATGGTAATCCCTCTAATAATCTGCAGAGGTGAGCTGTTACCTACATACTCTTATTGTAATCCCTCTAATATTCTGCAGAGGTGAGCTGTTACCTACATACTCTTATGGTGATCCCTCTAATAATCTGCAGAGGTGAGCTGTTACCTACATACTCTTATGGTAATCCCTCTAATAATCTGCAGAGGTGAGCTGTTACCTACATACTCTTATGGTAATCCCTCTAATATTCTGCAGAGGTGAGCTGTTACCTACATACTCTTATGGTAATCCCTCTAATAATCTGCAGAGGTGAGCTGTTACCTACATACTCTTATGGTAATCCCTCTAATAATCTGCAGAGGTGAGCTGTTACCTACATACTCTTATGGTAATCCCTCTAATAATCTGCAGAGGTGAGATGTTACCTACATACTCTTATGGTAATCCCTCTAATAACCTGCAGAGGTGAGATGTTACCTACATACTCTTATGGTAATCCCTCTAATAATCTGCAGAGGTGAGATGTTACCTACATACTCTTATGGTAATCCCTCTAATAATCTGCAGAGGTGAGATGTTACCTACATACTCTTAATGGTAATCCCTCTAATAATTCAGTCCCCCTATCATTATTCAATCATCCCCAAATTTGGGGACAATTAACGTTGCAAAATATTTTTTTTTATTTTTGTTCTTTGTTTTAACACATTTCTCTCTTTCAAACTTTTGCCAAAATAATGATCTGGACTATTAAGTTAGGTTGTTCTTTGATGTCTTGTTTCATTTTCAGGAAAGGTAAGGCTGACTGGTCTGTAAGGAAATAGTAAAGCTGACTAAAAAAGATTTTTTTCAAAAGTGCCTGTGAAGCCAGAGAATAATTTTACTCAACCTTATATCTTACTTGAATAATTATGCCCCCCCCCCCTCTAATTAGAGGGGGGGCATATAGCGATCGCTTTGTCTGTCCGTCCGTCCGTCCGTCTGTCCGTCCGAGTTTCTTGTCCGCGCGATATCTCGGTTAATATTTGATGGACAGGATTGAAACTTGCATGGAATGTGCCCAGTACCTCGTAGTTGAGCAGCGTACAGTTTTTTTCCGAGTTTCGGTATAATTTTCAAGAGTTATGGCCCTTTTTCTGAAATCTCTGTGAATGGGACTTGTCCGGGCTGGATCTTGGTTAATATTGTATGGACAAGTATGAGATTTGCATGATATGTGGTCAGTGCCCCACAGTTGTGCAGCGTAAAGTTTCTCCCCGTTTCGCTTATATTTTCAAGAGTTATGGCCCTTTGTTCCTGAAATCTCCATGAATTGGGACTTGTCCGGGCTGGATCTCGGTTAATATTGTAGGGACAATTATGAAATTTGCAGCATATGTGGTCAGTGCCCTGTAGTTGTGCGGCATGAAGTTCCTCTGCGTTTTGCATATATTTTCAAGAGTTATGGCCCTTTTTTTCTTCAAATCTTTGTGAAGTGGGACTTGTCCGAGCTGGATCTCGGTTAATATTGTATGGACAAGTATGAAATTTTCAGGATATGTGGTCAGTGCCCTGTAGTTGTGCAGTGTGAAGTTTCTCTGCCTTTCGCATATATTTTCAAGAGTTATGGCCCCTTTTTTTCTTCAAATCTTTGTGAATTGAGACTTGTCCAGGCTGAATCTCGGTTAATGTTGTATGGACAATCAAGAAATTTGCAGGATGTGTGGTCAGTGCCCTGTAGTTGTGCAGCGTGAAGTTTCTCCGCGTTTTGCTTATATTTTCAAGAGTTATGGCCCTTTTTTCTTGAAATCTTTGTGAATTGGGACTTGTCCAGGCTTAATCTCGGTTAATGTTGTATGGACAAGTATGAAATTTGCATAATATGTGATCAATGCCCCATAGTTGTGCAGGATGAAGTTTCTCTGCTTTCGGTTATATTTTGAAGAGTTATGATCCTTTGTTTATCAAACCTAAGTGAATGGGATATATTTATTTGTCCATGCAGGCTGGATCTCAGTCCATAACCGATTTGGAAATGGCTATATATATATCATTCTACATTCCAAAGCAGACCACATAGGTCCTGAAATTGCCCCAAAAAGAGTTAATTGGGTGCAAACTTCAAAGTTTACTGATCGCTTCATAAGTTCACCACAATATACTCCCAAGGAATGTAGGTATCATTTTCGGATTGGACGAAAGCCCCCGCGACCATCTTGCATCAAAACATTGTATTATCACTTGTTGGTCGATACTTTGAATATGTATTATGCGAGGCATGGCAAAAACATTTACTGAAATAGAATTTTCATAATCATGAAGGCCTCCACCGACCAATACAGAACAGAACAATGGCGGGGCAGTGTCGGATTGAAGCGGAAGGGGGGGCATACAATTGAGCAATCTCTGATTGCTTCCTTCCTGTGTGTCTTCTTCAGTTAGCAGGAAATATTATTATTTCTTATTCAGGATATCCTCTTTGACATTATTTGCCTAGTTCAAACTTTGCAGCAAGCATCATGCCTCCGAGCAATCTCTGATAGCATCGGGCCTACATTAAATCTTCTTATTGCTTCCTTACCCTCTGTGTAGGAGAGGAACCCTTATCATGCCCAGTTTTTGTGGTGTCTGAAGTTGCTGGGGCTATCCGTGATGCCTTCTCACCCAACAGATCATGTGACTCGAATTGTCGTAGTGACGAGACTTGTCGTGCTGGTGTTCAGAAATGCTGTACTCTGGGATGTAAATCAGTCTGTACTTCTGCAGTTATGTCTGGTGAGATCTCTTGTAGTCTCTAAATATTACACAACACAAATAAACTATGTAATTCTCATTTCAACTTGAACTGGAGAAAACTCAAGCATTGAGAGAATTGCTTTTTTCTCAAATTCCATTTTCAAACCCAATTTCAAATTATACAATGCTATGCATTTTGTAAACTTAAACAGAAATGTGTCAAATGTACATCTCTTCGCTCTTCAATAAAGATTTGTAAAAAGAAGATGAAGGGTTAGGGTACAGGCTTTGATGTTATAGCATTTTGAATCATACATAAAAAATGATTGACATGGAACTAATTCCTCCCCTATCTATTTACCCAAGAAATGACAATGTGCCAGAAGCGGAACCACACCATGCTGCTGATTGGTCAAGTCTGGGAAACCCTCCCATCTTACGCAGATCGTACGATCTCACAGCTAATAGACGCTGGAATCAACATGACCATTGTGGAGGAGATCGGGCGGCAGTTATGGCCAACCTGGAACATCGCAATGGTCCGACGAGACTATGGACACTTCTCGATCAGTGTAGTTTTGAATTTACTGCGGAACTACACCTTCCCATCAGCCTATTGCACCGAAGATGGGCGGTTCTCTTACCACCAGTGTGAGGTTGGAGTCGATGGTAAAATGGGGAAATGTTACTGTGTTACCTGGAGCGGTGAGCAGATACCAGGAAGCATGGGCAGATCCAAGGATTGTAAAGGTAATTATATTATACAAATATTTATTAGACATAAAGGTCTATAGTACAAGCAGGCTGTTACCTACATACTCTTGTGGATCTTTCATGGAAGGAGGGCTCATGTAGTATTGACCTTTTCGCCTGGTATTGAATTGATAAACAATAATTTGTGTCAGCCTGTCCCACAAGGTCAGAGAATTTGGTATCACTGTCAGGCCTTTCATTTTACTGGGCTGATTTAAGGTTAAAGTCAAAACTGCAAAGGTCTGGGGCATGTGAAGCTTGTGAAGATATCCATAAATCAGCAGGACCAGTATCAGTTTGGATAACCATTAAAATATAACTGAAATAAGGAATTAAATGCACGAATTGTTTTCTCTGTATCCCAGTTGCATGAACTTAATTACCAGAAGACAATTTAATACACTAACTATGCATTGTTTCAAATTATTTGTTAATTTGGATACCGTGCATAGAGGTTACGGACATCCAAATGGATATATCCGTGAAAATGGACGACTTGTAAGCCAGGACTGATGGACCATGATTTTCTTATCCACAGATATCTGCAGGAATGTGGTCTGCCCAACAGGACAGCGGTGTAGAGAAATGAACACCGCAATAGGCTATGTCTGCGAATATCATGACATGACCACTACAATGGCACCACCTATGGATCCTTGCAGAGTGAGCCATTTTATTTTCACCCATGATCGTGTCTTTAAAGTTATTCTCGGACAACTCGCGATGCCTTAAATCTAATTTTTGAAATTCTTTATACTCAAAGTGTGAGAAATAACATTGTAATCAGTTGACTATTTTTAATATGCTGATATGTCTGACTTGATTCCACCTGTCATATGTATTTACTCTTGTCTTGTATGATAAATTGTCAAGCCGTGGGATTGTTCTTTGCATTATTTTGATTTTAATGATTTTATTTAATGCGGAATCTAATAGTATTTAACTTACTGCCATCGACTTTCGTCATCGCTATTAAAATCACAACATAGGCAGCTATAATCAAACAAATTATTCTGTTTTTGCCAGTCCCTACATTGTTCCCCTGGACAAGTGTGCCAAGCTGGACGAAGGTGTGATGCCTGGAGATGTTACACTGTTCCACGCTGTGTAGATGTTGCAGACTGTACCACTGATACTGGCCCAGGATGTGAGTTTAGTTAGGCCGGACATTTTTCTGCCATCCTACCAAGTAGAATGCGCGATATTGGAATGAACATACAAGATGGGAGCCCCCGTCTCGTGTCCATACATTCTCAAATTCCATTGAGTGTACAATGTAGAATCCTTGAGAATTTCTTCAGTCAAATATTTGCAGATGAGACTTTTACTAGTTTGGTAAGGCAGTGAATTGCGAAAAGTTAGTGTATAGTAATCCTTCCAAGAATTCAATCACACGAAGCAAAATTTTCTGCTATAATATCAGATGTGATCAAATTGATTAGAACAGAAAGTATATCATTCATATAATCCATCAGTTCTTGTTATTTCAATGATGTTAAAGGATGAACAAATTTATTTGAACAGCCAATTGAATTTTGTCCCTAAATGAGTGATTAAATATTGATAGAGCGATTCAATTCTAGAGGGATTACCTTAATTTACGGAAAAACAAAACCAAATGTTTTAACTGAAGTGGACTAAAATCGAAATCTGCACAGTTAAATCGATTATAGCTCCAATTGAACATTGCTGAAGTTAAGTTGTGTGGAAACTGCCTAATGGGAAACAAAAATCATCTCATACTAAGGTTATGCCTGAGACCATGATCGACACCTTCTGCTTGTGATAGTATAAGCTATTCCGAGATGAATTTGAGCTTCCAAACCCATGCCTTTGGGTTATATTTGCCATAATTTCTATTCAACCACTTCTCAGCTCTCTTCCTATTCAAGGCTTGAAGAACTCTTGGAGCTGCCACAGTATAGATTTAAAAGCCGCATAATCATTCTTTAGAGAATAACTTGCTATCATATAGGTTTCTGTATGTTTAAAACTGGTCAATTCAAATATATACATACAGATTATTCCAAGCACACTGGCAGATATGTATCATAAATCTTGTTGATATGAAAAACTGCAATATATCCAGCCGTGAAAAGTGAAAAGTGTGAAATTTATGACTGGATGTTTTGGATATTTTGTTGATCAAATGTTTCATATCATATCTGTCATTATGTTTGTTATAATTGTATAGAATTACAATAGGTTTTCTCTCAGGGGTTCATCTAGAAAATTTGATTAGGTCTTTCTACTTATGTTTGTGAAAAATAAGTTGAGCTACTAGTCTTGGTATCTGGGGCCCATCTAGAACCCCAGCTGCCAAAGACGCTTTCATGCTCAAACATGAGATTGATCTAATCAAAACCCCTCGGCTTTCCCCAAGTAATTGAGACCCATGTGTAGTGTGAATTGGGGGAAGAGATAGTTCTATGTGGGATGATCAAGATATACTGGTAGTTGGTTACATTCAGGCATATAGGACAGAAATAGAAAAATTATATATCTGTAAAGGGGCATAACTTTGTAAAATATGGGGAGAGGGGTGCCACTTTCGACCGGCGTCTGACTAAGCACTCTGTAAAATAAGAATCGAGACAAATAAGCTGTACCGAACACGGATCTGCAGATATTGTACATTCAGCTACAGATAACAAAATCGGAGATTATTACATCCGAAAGGGGCATAACTCCATAAGCAAAGGCGAGTAATCCTTTGTTGGCTTGTAGAATACAACAATAAGTTTCAAAAATATAGTAGCTATACTGAACACAGTTCTGTAAATATAGTTGGTTACATTCAGGCATATAGGACAGAAATATAAATTAATATATCAGTAAAGGGGCATAACTGTGTAAAGTATGGGCCGAGGGGTGCCACTTTCGATAGTCGTCTGACTTAGCACTACTGTAAAATAAGAACCGAGACGAATAAGCTGTACCGAACACGGATCTACAGATATAACTTGTACATTCAACTACAGATAGCAAAATCGGAGATTATTACATCCGAAAGGGGCATAACTCCATAAGCCGAGGCGAGTAATCCTTTGTTGACTTGTAGAATACAGGAATATAATTAAGTTTCCAAAATATAGTAGCTATATCGAACACAGTTCTACAGATATAGTTGGTTACATTCAGGGATATAGGACAGAAATAGAAATTAATATATCTGGAAAGGGGCATAACTCTGTAAAGTATGGGCCGAGGGGCGCCACTTTCGATTGGCGTCTGACTTAGCACTCTGTGAAATAAGAACCAAGACGAATAAGCTGGTGTCTGACTTAGCACTATATAAATAAGTGTTGAAAATTTGGTGGTTGTGTCTCAAGCGGTTTTGCCTAAAATGCGGTAACGGACGGACGTACATGGCGACGACAATACCCCGAGGCCAAAATGGCCGAGGGGTAATATGCTATCAGAGCCATTTCCCAAGACCTGAGAGCCCAAGATCAAGGTTGACTTTCCTCTTTTAACACATTGACTCTCGGTGACGACTACAAGTTTCTGTTACAGTTGCCGAATCAGTCACGAGTATACTCATAGCAGTTAAAATTATTTCATTGGCCAAACCAATTTTCCCATCATGCTTTTTGGGGATTTCCCATGCTACGAGATAGCTCGTAGTGTTCATCAACTGACAGCATTGTTTTTGTCACTCTATAAGCCATGCCAGCATATCCACTTTACGGTACCATATTCAATGGCTTACCACGAGTATACTCATAGTGGCGGAATCTGGTACATCCACTGCTACGAGTATAAGCATAGTCAGCAGTGAACGTGCAAGGACGGATTCGTTGGGGGGGGGGGTTGGTCAAAGGAGTCCGAAACGCATCTCCGGCGATCTAAGACCCCCGGGGGCTTTGGCATCCCCTGGACCCTTGTCTGTTGGGCTGTGTGAAGATGTCCTCAATTAGCTTTGTGTAAATGAATTTGAACGCGTTTTGGTTTCTAATGTCCCATGACCTAAAGTGAAATGGTCTGCTCCCCAGGCATCAAAGGGATATCCCAACCCTTGATTTGTATGCCAAAGTTTGGGAAAACAAATGTCATCACTGTCAAAAGATTGAAACCTATCATATTTTCAGACCACCCTTCATGATCAGCCTGATAATCTCATTCTATCTTGTATACATTTAAATATATCACTAATTACGAGACAATTATGTATTCTACATGATCATTTGATCGACTGTATAGATTTTAGATTGTAAGAGATTCTTTTTAACAAGCAGCTACTTTAGATAGATCTTTTTAGTCGGGTAAAGGGAGACTGTATTTTAGGTTATTTGAAAGAAATCGCTTTGTTGAATAAGTTTCAGTGTAAGTGCATGTTTTTTGGTGTGTTGTGTTAGTTACTTCTGGATTGCTGGGTTGTTGACTTGTTTTTTGTTGGAATACTTGGAGTTTTGTTTGATCGTCGCTATATAGCTGAAATATTGCTGAACGCGACGTTGAACTTCAATTCTCTCTCTCTTCTACATGATCATGTTCACTTTTTCAGGTGTAAGAATGGCATGTCCAGTTATCCCCCTTTCCCACATCGCTGATGTGATCAGGACTGCTTTCTCAGCCAATGGTAACGGTTCCTGTGATTCAGGATGTCGTCATGACGACAGTTGTTCTGGTATCAATCAGAAATGCTGCACTATGGGATGTAAATCCATCTGCAGAAATGCTGTTACATCAGGTATTCTTCTCTCTTTCACCTTCATTTTCTTACATCTAGAAAACTGCTCTGAAGGGTGTCTGTTGTGTACCTGCAGTACTTAATTTGCATAATTGAGACACACTGCACTCCCCCTTGAAACCTTGTAAGTCTAATTTATGTTAGTGATTGACTAACAGGATACACGTTCATGAATCCTTCAGTACATATGCAATAATCCTTCAGATTTTTAGCACATATACAATAACCCTTCAGCTTTACCTTTATACCATTGTATCATGTATGTTCACCATTCATGCACGGGCGAAAGCGGCAGGGCTTTGGTGTAAGACCTCCCATTGAAAAGGTAATGTCCTGGACAAAGGACTGACAATACAACTTGCAGCAGATCTTTTGCCACGAGAGCCATCCGGCACATGAACCATCTGGCACGAGAGCCACTCGCGGGCAAAAGCCATTCGGCACGAAAGCCACTCACGGGTGAAAGCCACTCGCAGGCGGAAGCCATTCGGCACGAAAGCCACTCACGGGTGAAAGCCACTCGCGGGCGAAAGCCATTCGGCACGAAAGCCACTCGCGGGTGAAAGCCACTCGCGGGCGAAAGCCATCCGGAATGAAAGCCATCCGGCACGAGAGCAAGTTGCGGGCGAAAGCTATCCGGCATGAAAGCCACTCGTGGGCGAAAGCCATTCGACATGAAAGCCACCCGCGGGCGAAAGCCACTCACGTAACGACACCAACTGGCAGCTTAGTCTGACCCATTTGTTTAGCATTCATAGGCGAAAGCCATCTGGCACGAGAGCCATCCGGCACGAGAGCCACTCACGTAATTACACCAACTGGCAGCTTAGTCTGACCCATTTGTTGGCCAAATAAATATATTTTATTACTCTATACCTGTGTTTTGTGTAGTTTATAAATAGCACATATACAATAACCCTTCAGCTTTTCAGCAGATATACAGTAACCCTTCATCTATTCAGCACATAGACAATAAATTTCACACACAGGAATTTTTCGGGCACAATTTACATATCCAACAATTTTCTAGCATTTGTCAAATAAACGTAAGAAGCCATGCATTTGATGTCCTGTTAGATTGTCCATGTCCCGAAATGCTGAAGGATTATTGTATATGTGCTGAAACCCTGAATGATTATTACATATGTGCTGAAAATTTGAAGGATTATTTTATATTTGCCTTCTTATGTATATTTGTCTGACACACAAAATGTCACTCAAATCGCACCTGTTGAAAACTCGTAAGTCTGATCTGATCATATGAAATTGACATGCATGAGATTTGTAAGCATCAAGAACATGCTTCAGTGAAGAAATGTTTTGTAAAATATTCAATTTTTTCTTTGATATTTTTATCTCAGATATGACCCCATGCCAGAAGAAGAATCATACTATGATGCTGGTGAATATAGTGTGGGAAACTCTCCTGTTATACTCTGATCGCACAGTCACGCAACTTATTGATGCCGGACATAATATGACCATCGTGGAGGAGATTGGACGGCAGTTCTGGCCGGCCTGGGACATCGCAATGCTCCGACGAGACTACGGCAACTACCGTGTCAGTGTTGTATTGAAACTACTGAGGGACAACTACAAATTCACCTCCGCTTACTGTAGGGAAGATGGGCTGTTTTCATCGAGCCAGTGTGATGTCGGTGTTGCTGGCGAAGTAGGAGACTGTTACTGTGTTAGCTATGATGGAACAGAAAGACCAGGAACAAGACCATTACAGAGTATAAGCTGTAGAGGTGAGATATTCAAAGAGCTATTCTTTTTACTATTTTGGCAGAAGTAGCCGACGTATTACATCTTTCACCTTTCAGATATGTCCAGTTTTCACCGCAATCAGTCCAGTGTGCTTGTCCCTCCATCTATCTGTCTGTGCAAAACTAACCTGGAAACATTCTCATTACATCAGATACCTCCTACTGTCAGATATGCCCTCTGATTGCATTTGGCACCGTGGGGCTGCCGGGGTTGACCTGAGAGGTCGTTGTGCACACCCCAGGTCATGATAAGAATAGGTCTCCGCTCCTCTGACAGCTTGTCATATTAGGCGACTAACTGAGACACCCATGGGGTTTCCGGATGTGAAAAGGAATAGGACCCAAATGTTGTGACAAAACTGAGCTGAGTAGTGCTTAGTTGGTTCGTCGTGATATAGCTGAAATATTGTTGAAAGCGATGTTAAATTCTATTCACTCACTCACTCCCAAATGTTGTGATATGACTGAAATATAGTTGAAAGCAATGTTAAATCATATTCACTCACTCGCCCTGATTGCATTCGGGTTAAAAATGTAATACACCACTTTTGTGTACATGGCTCTGAGTCAATCCACCTCATCTGTTACTGAATAGAGCAAAAGGTACTCGGGATTTGAAGGCTAAATGAGGCACTTTACCTTGTACTCTTGTCAAATAGTTGGGTGTCTCCCTTCTATTTCATAAAATACACTGTATGCATTTTCCAATTCTCTCGTCTGCAGATTCTCATCATTATGCCCCCCCCCCCTTAACTAGAGGGGGGCATATAGCGATCGCTTTGTCCGTCCGTCTGTCTGTCCGTCCGTCCGTCGTGCCGTCTGTCCGTCAGAATTTCTTGTCCGAGCAATATCTCGGTTAATATTTGATGGACAGGATTGAAACTTCCATGGAATGTGGCTAGTGCCTCGTAGATGTGCAGCGTTGAGTTTTTTCCGAGTTCCGGTATAATTTTCAAGAGTTATGGCCCTTTTTCTGAAATCTCTGTGAATGGGACTTGTCCGGGCTGGATCTTGGTTAATATTGTATGGACAAGTATGAAATTTGCATGATATGTGGTCAGTGCCCCACAGTTGTGCAGCGTAAAGTTTCTTCACGTTTCGCTTATATTTTCAAGAGTTATGGCCCTTTGTTCCTGAATTCTTCGTGAATTGGGACTTGTCCGGGCTGGATCTCGGTTAATATTGTATGGACAATTATGAAATTTGCAGGATATGTTGTCAGTGCCCTGTAGTTGTGCAGCGTGAAGTTTCTCCGCGTTTCGCATATATTTTCAAGAGTTATGGCCCTTTTTTCTTCAAATTTGTGTGAATTGGGACTTGTCCGGACTGGATCTCGGTTAATATTATATGGACAATTATGAAATTTGCAGGATATGTGGTCAGTGCCCTGTAGTTGTGCAGCGTGAAGTTTCTCCACATTTCGCGTATATTTTCAACAGTTATGGCCCTTTTTTCTTCAAATCTTTCAGACTTGTAGGGCTGGATCTCGGTTAATATTGTATGGACAAGTATGAAATTTGCATGATATGGGGTCAGTGACCCATTGGTGTGCAGCGTGAAGTTTCTCTGCTTTCGGTTATATTTTCAAGAGTTATGGCCCTTTGTTTATCTAAAGTGAATGGGATATATTCATTTGTCCAGACTGGATCTCAGTCCATAACCGATTTGGACCAGAAAAATGGCTATATTATATGTTATCCTACATTCCAAAGCAGACAACATAGGTCCTGAAGTTAATTGAAGTTGCCCCAAAAAGAGTGAATTGGGTGCAAAATTCAAAGTTCACTGATCGCTTCATAATTTCACCACAATATACTCCCAAGGAATGTAGGTCTCATAACCAGGTCACATTTTCGGATTTGGCGAAAGCCCTGGCGACCATCTTGCATCGAAACATCGTATTATCACTTGTTGGCTGATACTTGGAATATGTATTATGTGAGGCATGGCAAAAAAAGTGACAGAAACAGAATTTTTATAATTATCCAAATTAGGCCTCCACCAACCAATAAACAACAGAACAATGGCGGGGCAGTGTCGGATTAAAGCGGAAGGGGGGGCATACAATTGAGCAATCTCTGATTGCTTCCTTCCTGTGTTTTACATCTAATGTTTATGATTTAGTAACCAGCAAGTTTTTACATGCGTCCTAGGAAATACTTACAAATGTTATACATGTCACGATTATTTGTTTGTAGAGGTGACCTGCAGGTGGGGGCTCTGTCCCCATGATAGTCATTGTGAACCCATTGATGTATATGGTGGATACCAATGTGTGCCAGATTCACCAATACTCCCAGAACCACCAGTATATGATATCTGCACGGTGAGATTCATTTTCATCATAATAGAACTGAGTAGTCAAGAAGTATATGGAATAAATTGGCATGCAAAATTTAAAGCAACCCTGAAATTAAGCCCAGGGTGTATTCAATGCTCCCCCCCCCCCTCCTTACCTCCATCAAGCAAAATAGGTATGTCCCACTGTTATAACAGTTGACATCAACCTTGATGATGGACCAGTCTATTTCTTTTTTGGAGTTTTATGAAAAAAAATTCAGGTTTTGACTGCCATTGTCCGCCAAGTTTATTTGCAATATTGAATGATTTTAAAATTAAATATCACATATAATTTCTGCCAAGACATTGGAATTTAACTGGTGGTTAGGAAATTTTATTCAGAATTCTAGCTTGAGTGACTTTTTCTGTAGAGTTGAACATATTCATTTGACTGCCGACTATTTTGAAATAATCTAGCTATTGTCCACTACAATGAAATTTATTGTAGTCAATCTAACTATTATATTAATGCTATTATTATTGCTTACTTAATATTTCTTCTTGATAGAGAAATTGTTTTTGTTCATTTCACCAGCCGACCTCATGCCGACAGAGGGAAGAGTACTGCGAGTTAAGAACAGATTGTAATTCATCGAGATGTCGCTGGAAGGCACATTGTGTACCCTTCTGTCTGAATGGTCACGGCCCACGATGTAAGTTTAAATCTCTAGATTTTGTTTGGTCAAATTATCAGTTCTTCATTCGAGTCAGTGATTCCATTATGAAGATATGGGGCCAATATAAAATATACATCATAATTTCACCTTTCCAGTTTTTGAATTGGATTGCTAGATATGGACAGATTGATTACCTGCCAATTACATTTGTATCTGATTAATGGTTGATTGGACTGGATAGTTAAGATTGGTATGAATGTAATATGATTACCATGTATCTGTATTCTAATAATTTGGGATTCATTTACCCCTCGTGCAGGCCCCACATCGACATGCCCGGCTTTTGCTGTCTCTGACGTCTCGGCCACTATAAGAAACGCCTTCTCAGCCAACACAACATGTGACTCTACATGTCGCAGTAATGCGGATTGCCTTTCCCTTGGACAGAGATGTTGTACCATGGGATGTAAATCAGTCTGTACTACTCCTGTAATTAGGGGTAAATATTATTATTATTTTCAAGATACAAACATTTGAGTTGAAAACATTATTGTATTTGAACAATTCACGTCTAGATCAATCATGTCAATAGAAACTGTCTGCTGATATTTGTATTTTAACTTCATAATAAACAAATATCATGATGTTGATGGACTGAATTGGAAATTTGCCCCCTAAAAATATTTTGATATTGTATATATTTATTTATTATTTTTTTTTTTTTGTCCTCTGTCAGACACCGCAGGTGATCTTGGGGATTTGCTCTCTCCATTATTCCATTGTCCTTCCTTGTGACTGCAATAACTCAAAATTAGTAGTCATTTTTCGGCAACCTGCTTTATGCAATATGGCCGGCATGGCCACCATGGCCTCGACCTCTATTTATCTATGCTACATAAGCTTGTATTTGCTATAACTCAAAAACAGTCCGATTGACATCAGACTTGGAGAGTGGATCTATATGAGTGAGAGGATGGCTGGGGTTGTATTTCGGCAATCTGCATAATCCAATATGGCTGCTATGGCCACCTATTCAACCATACTACATGACTTTATGACTGCAATAACTAGAAAATGATTTGTCCAATTGTGAGAGGGTGGTTGGGATTGTTTTCAGTAACCTGCCTTATCCAATATGGCTGTCATGCTAAACAAGCTTGTCACAGCAGTAATCAAAAAAGAATTTGTTCAATTGCCATCAAACTTGGACTATGGTGCGATATGGGTGAGATGATAACTGGGATTGTTTTTCGGCAACTTGCGTAATCCGATATGGCCACCATTGCCTTTATCCTGTGACTAACATAAGTCAAGAATGATTTTACTGACTGAGATCAAACTTGTCCAGTAGTTTGGTATGTGAGTGAGAGGAAGGCTGCATGGGATTGTTCTTCACCCATCTACATAATCCAATATGGCCACCATGGCGTTCACCCTAGATTCGGCCTTTCTGAGTTTGTTCTGCAATAACTGTAGCATGGTTTCACCAAGTGACGTCAAACTTGACTACTGTCTGTCCCAGATAATATATCCGAGACGTTTAAGGCGATATTTCGGAGACAATTGATTGGAGGATATTGAAACTTCACACAAGAGATAAACTAAAAAATACCAATTTTATTCCAAAGTATCAAGAAAATCCTTCCAGTAGTTCTCAACAAATCGTGAAAACAAGAATTAGATGGGAGATGTGTAGGTTATTTTACGACGTCATGACGTCAAGCCTGCATGTTATAACATTGGCAGATCAACGTCATGGTAGCCCCAAAATAACATGGTAGGTATTGGTGATTTTCGTCAATTCCCAACAGATTTTAATGAAACATGGGGGAAAAATTAATATTTGTTAGTTAATATACTGTGTGAAGTTTCAATGCTTTACGATAAATTGTCTTCGAAATATCGCCGAAAACGTCTCGGAATATATTATCTGGGACAGACAGTAGAGTCGACTTGGGCATGTTATTCGGTTCAAGAATGGCAATGACTGCATAGCATTGATTTCGGTAACCTTCATGACATGATCTACACATATCACACAGTCGCTATTTACCATATTCTACATTGTTTACATTTTAGAACTGAACTACAACTTTTGAAACAACTCTATATTCTTCATCAAAACTGATGTAAACTGTCAAATAATTTCTTTTCCATGTTTCCGATAACTCTCAAACATATGATTTAAGCACCCAATACTCAAACAAAATTTTCCATCATTCAATGCACAATATTTTAAATACAACCTAAAACCTTTCACTGTTTAACCTGTTACCGTCCATCATGTCGATGGTATAGACAGCAGGGAACATAGACTGCCCTGGTCAGTTTTTTAGTATTAGATAAATATGGCAAGCTTGCCAGGATGAATACTGAACTAATTAACTGAACAAATTAATTATGGTTAACTTCTTTGTTCATCAACTGTTGACATTCCGTTTTCAAACTAAACAAAACAAAGAAGTTAATTTGTTTAGTTAATTAGTTTTCAATTTCTAGAATACCTCTCAAAGAACTTATTGTATTAATTTTCTTTTCATGTTACTAAAGAAATGACGCCATGTGAGAAGAGAAACCACACCATGATGCTGGCCGCGAGTGCCTGGGAAACTCTCCAGTCTTACACCGATCGTACGATTTCACAACTGATAGACGCTGGACTCAACATGACCATCGTGGAGGAGATTGGGCGACATTACTGGCCAGCCTGGGACATAGCATTGGTCCAACGCGAGTACGGCAACTATCCAGTCAGTGCAGCATTGAATTTACTGGCGAAGTACAAATTTCCTACAGCCCATTGTAACAGAGATGGGTTGTTCTCCACTTACCAGTGCTATGTTAGAATTGATGGCACACCGACAGACGAGTGCTTCTGTGCCAAGTTTGATGGCACAGAAAGACCGGGAGCAAGCTCAGTTATGGATGTGGGCTGTGAAGGTATGTAAGATTTGTGAGCTTTTTATTGGATTCCTTCTAACTTTGACAGTAGACGGGAAGTCCCAGACATGGACTGTCAGGTTTTTTAATGGGTTACAATGATTACCAGATAGTTAAGGCCCTTTATGTCCTTCTAGCAACAATTTCTTGTTCGAACCATATGTTGGTTACTATTTGATGGACAACTCTGAAACTTGCTTGAAAGATGCTTAGTACCGTGCCGGTGTGCACTGTCAAGTGTCAAATTGACTGCAGATAAAGAACAATTTGTTTGATGACGAACGTTCGTGATTTGATAGTAGACAACTCTTTCAAAATGACGTTGCCACGTTTGCCTCGTGAGTCATCTTAACTGTAAATTTTAACATGACTTAGCATGTTTTTTGAGGTGCCGGTATTGTACAGAAGTGCTAATTGATGTGGGTCATTCTACTTTAGCATTCTGTATGAACCTATTTATTCAGTTTGATATGCAAACTCCCATCATAACCATTAATAATAACAGTGAAACCTCACAATACCAACTCCTGCAAAACTCAAAACCAACCAAAATTTTTGACCCAATTTTCCTCCCATAATAAATCCTGAGAATGCGGAAACCGGTCTCCATTGAGACTGCATACAATCTTATCTAAACAATATTAATTGCCCCTGTAACGCCAACACAGCAGGCTGGTTGACTGACCGACGTTTGGTGCATCAGGAGATCGCTAGACGGTCAAGCCAGAACTAATCCACTGATGAAACTTGTACAAACCTGAATGAAACATCTTTCAGGGGAAATGGAACTTGCCAATGTCAGTCGTACGACGTGTTTGTATGTCTTTACCTTTGTACTGTTCATTCTCCATTTTTTAGTTCACTGTTTAGCACCTGATTATGAGCATATTTTTAATGTCCTATCAGTCATGCTTGAGCAGTTCACAATTATGATCCTGCCGAAAAATAAATTGATTTTCTGTATATTTTATGGAATTTGATTTAAGTTGATATATTGATAACACTGGACAGATTTTTTATGAAGTATCAAATCTTCTAAATGGCCTCCAATTCACTGATAATTATTTCACATTGTGCAGAAACAATCTCTGAATTCACCTTTATCTATGTTCACGTACCATGATTGATATGTGCTTCCTTTTACCCTGTTAATCTTTGTATCTTGTATTTATTTTATTATAAATATACAACGTACATATGGAAATATAATCTGCAAAACTATTAATTTATTTATTTGCCTCTATCGAATCAACTATTATTTATTACAGTCAATGTAATACGTCCAGTTTACTTTTTACATTTAGTGTTGTTGTTGGGACTGTTGCTACCATCATGGACCCTGAGAAAACACACTTTGAAAACCGACATTTGTTTTGGGTCCCATGGTCAGTCAGTAATCCTAGGTTTCGCTGTATTGCCTTTCACAGGTGCCACCTGCGCTTTGGAGCATTGCCCTGCTGGTAGTTACTGTCACCCCACGGATGTGTATGGTGGATACCGATGTGTGCCAGAGATGATCACGACAACAGAACGACCATGGAGAGGCTGTGAGGTGAGATATCAATTACACCTGTCTGTCTGTCCGTTTCAACATCAATGGCATTTTTCAGCTACCCACTGTTCGATTAACATAGAAACCTTGGTGCTGTGATACTTATTAATACTAATAAAAGCAGTTAGTTTTGTAACATTACATGTACAAATGGTATAAAGCCACATATGTTTTCTTGTTCTAACTGAATGCTTGCAATATGTCATTCGAAATGTGACATTTCTGTGACATAGCAGAGCTATGATGGCCTATATACCTGATAATATGTTACATATTGTTAGCTCAATCCTGATGAATTATAAGAGAATGACTGTATTTGTTGTTCTAGAGAGTGCAATGTACGCATGGTTATGCATGTGGACAGAGACCAGATGGAGTATACACCTGTTTAGGTAAGACTGTCTCTTTTTTTTTCCTGTTTCATTCTCTCATTGTCAGTTTTTATAACCTTCTAAACTGTCGGTAGAACACCCCCTGACTGTGATGTACAGATAAAATCATGGCGTGCTTGGGCATTGGGTCTGTATCGATTTTGATCGACACAGGAATATATATCTGCATACGGCAGGGATGGAAAATGCATCCACTATATCTTGTAAAAGAATTAACAAGTGTTATGCTAACTTATTATCACCAGAACATACAGTATAACATCTTGTTTAGCTGTGACTGGCTGAGCTCACTCCACTCCATTTGCAAGCGGACGATGCTGATTGGATATGAGCCATGCGCACAAAATCTGCGCATCCGTGATCTCAATCCCAATACAATCTGATGCCATGAAAATGCCCTGTTTTTGCTTAACATGGAGTCGGACATCTCTCTTTTCAACACAGAATTTTACTGAAACCTTCTGTATAAATTATCACTGTATATATAGCAGAAAAAAATAAATTAAATATCGGGGCATCACCATATATGCTTTTGTTATGGATGCCCATTACTAAAGGGTCTCAAATTAATAAAGTAATGATGTGGAAATGGAGAAAATAATCATAAAACATGAAGATAAATGTATATAGATAGGAAAGTGTAGTAAAAAATCAAGTTATTTTCCATTAGAAAAAACAAATTGAAAGCTTACATCATTGTACATGTATGGGATATATCTATTACCCCCAAGATTCCACTGGGCGATTTGTGGGTTTCCGGTGGGCATGGATTCCTGATGCTTTAATGCATTTTGCTGAGAAACAACAGGAACTTGATAAAGTAGGGTCGAGCACTGTTATTGCACTTGTCTTTATTGCACCAATATAAGCATCTGTGTCTTGTGTGCTGTCCTCAGTGTTTTATAGGGTGGATGGTTCCAAGTTTCATCAAAGATTTATGTCTTTGAAACAACAGGAATGCAACTTGGCTGGGTGGAATCTATCTGGTTGGTCGCGATATGATATATGAAATATTGTTGAAAGCGATGTTAAATCCTACTCACTCGCCCCTAAGTCCCCAACCCCAGTGAACTAGGTCCCACCCTCTCTCCCTGGAACAAAGAATCACCACATCCCATATGTTCTGAAAGCTTACATCATTGTACACTTATGGATATTCCGCCCTCTGTGTCCTAAAATCTTCCTCGCTTCACCCCATAACCTTATATATTCTGAAAGCTAACATCATTATATACTTAATGTGACACATCTATTACCCCTGTTTCTGGAGTATTCGGCACTCTCCAGGAACTGGGTCCAGCCATCTGTGTCTCGAACCTAGCCTCACCCACAACCTTACTTACACTCATACATGTAGTTGGTGCCACCTTGGGATCACATTACATTCATACATGTAGTTGGTTCCACCTTGGGTTCACATGTAGTTGGTGCCAACTTGGGATCACATTACATACACTTACAGTCATACATGAAGTTGGTGCCACCTTGGGATCACATTACATACACTTATATTCATACATGTAGTTGTTGCCACCTTGGGTTCACATTACATACACTTACATTCATACATGTGGTTGGTGCCATCTTGGGATCACATTACATACACTTACATTCATACATGTAGTTGTTGCCACCTTGGGATCACATTACATACACTTACATTCATACATGTAGTTGGTGCCACCTTGGGATCACATTACATACACTTACATTCATACATGTTGGTGCCATCTTGGGATCACATTACTTACACTTACATTCATACATGTAGTTGGTGCCATCTTGGGATCACATTACATACACTTACATTCATACATGTAGTTGTTGCCACCTTGGGTTCACATTACATACACTTGCATTCATGCATGTAGTTGGTGCCATCTTGGGATCACATTACATACACTTACATTCATACATGTAGTTGTTGCCACCTTGGGTTCACATTACATATACTCACATTCATACATGTAGTTGGTGCCACCTTGGGATCACATTACATACACTTACATTCATACATGAAGTTGGTGCCATCTTGGGATCACATTACATACACTCACATTCATACATGTAGTTGATGCCATCTTGGGATCACATTACATACACTCACATTCATACATGTAGTTGGTGCCATCTTGGGATCACATTACATACATTTACATTCATACATGTAGTTGTTGCCATCTTGGGATCACATTACATACACTCACATTCATACATGTAGTCAGCGCCATCTTGGGATCACATTACATACACTTATATTCATACATGTAGTTGGTGCCACCTTGGGATCACATTACATACACTTACATTCATACATGAAAAATGACATTAAACCCTACTACTCACTCATATGTGTAGTCGGTGCCATCTTGGGATCACATTACGTACACTTACCTTCATTCATGTAGTTGGTGCCACCTTGGGATCACATTACGTACACTTACATTCATACGCATAGTCGGTGCCATCTTGGGATCACATTACATACACTTACATTCATTCATGTAGTTGGTGCCACCTTGGGATCACATAACATACACTTACATTGATACATGTGGTTGGTTCCACCTTGGGATCACATTACATACACTTGCACTCATACATGTAGTTGGTGCCACATTGGGATCACATTACATACCCTTACATTCATACATGTAGTTGGTGCCACCTTGGGATCACATTACATACACTTACATTCATATGTGTAGTCAGTGCCATCTTGGGATCACATTACATACACTTACATTCATACGTGTAGTTGGCGCCACCTTGGGATCACATTACATACACTTACATTCATACATGTAGTTGGCGCCACCTTGGGATCACATTACATACCCTTACATTCATTTATGTAGTTGATGCCACCTGGGGCGAGCTAGAAATTCGTTTCACACCTTCCTCTGGAGGTCATTGGACGAGCAGTCTGTTTTACTTTCACCTCACTTTTCTATGTTAATAGTTGACATTCACTGGACATGACATTTATAAAATTTACGATATGGAACATTCTGTTGTACCTAGAATATCTCTTGACGTAATTCCATTTCTATTTTCAGACATAGATGAGTGTACCGAGGGAACATATGAATGTCACAGATTCGCTTACTGTATAAATCAAGAAGGTTCTTACACATGTCGATGTCACCCTAATTTCTTTGGAAATGGCAAAGTCTGCAGAGGTGAGCTGTTACCTACATACTCTTATGGTAATCCCTCTAATAATCTGCAGAGGTGAGCTGTTACCTACATACTCTTATGGTAATCCCTCTAATAATCTGCAGAGGTGAGCTGTTACCCACATACTCTAATGGTAATCCCTCTAATAATCTGCAGCGGTGAGCTGTTACCTACATACTCTTATGGTAATCCCTTTAATAATCTGCAGAGGTGAGCTGTTACCTACATACTCTTATGGTAATCCCTCTAATAATCTGCAGAGGTGAGCTGTTACCTACATACTCTTAAGGTAATCCCTCTAATAATTCAGTCCCCCTATCATAATTAAATCCTCCGCAAATTTGGGGACAATTAACGTTGCAAAATATTTTTTTTCACAGGGCGATTTAGTCCCGTAGGGACTAATGGTCCTGTATTGTAATCAGGAAAAACTTGAGCACATCTGGTACCATTGCCAGGATGACTGGTTGTTTATTTAACTGTTTTAGGCTTTGAGAGGAAGAGCAGATGGAAAGAGTCAAGTTATTCAGCTACTGCAGATAGTTTGGTCAACTATTTTGGCTAGATTTTGTTTCACCTGGTCTATATTAGTGAAGTTAAATATTTTCTGCTATTCTTATATATGTTCATATGTCATTTTCACAGAGATTTCCTGCTTTAGAGCATGAATACAAAATGGATACTATTCAGAGGTTGACTTAGAGAGTTTTCCTGAAAGGATGTCATAAATCACTGGTTGATAAAAACTTTATTTAGAACACTTAACAAATACAGCAGAAAATAGTTTAAGGCAGACTTGTCATATGTTTGCCATGTTGGCAAGAAATTCTAATTTTCTAGGCTTCCATTCTTGCAGAAATTGTATACATGGTATGTAACTTGGGAACTATCACACAAACATCCCTCCACCAGACCCTCTATACCATTTAGCTCATAGACACATGCATGACACATGCATGACCTAGGTCAATGGCTTGGTTCACTTAGCTGATAGGGTTAATTGATAGGGTCAAACTCCAAACTTTAGATAGCATGCAGTGCTTTACATGTACAAGTCTGCATGCAACCATTGTCAGAATTTGTAACCTTCTAAACTAGGGGTGTACCTAGTACCTTAGGCCTTTTTTTTTTTATTGATTGGTTTACGGATCCGCCGACCTTCATTTTGCCAAAAGTGAAATAAAAATAAAATTGGATTTTCGATTTTTTTTTTATTTCTGTCGTATCCGCCGACGTGTCACATTTGCTGACCTCTCTGTCGGAAGAATAAAAACATAAAATTCGCAATATTGGTCTCATTTTAATACTTGCTGTGCGTAAAACATCTTATATAAATTCTTCACGCTCGAGTTCGCACGAGTTCAACACTCTGCAGACATCTTGGTCTTGGAGGCGGGTTACTTCCCTTGGTTACAGTGGTGGTGGTTTCCGACTTCCATGTTACCTTCGGCTGTAGTTCGGGGACCAGACATGACATCATTTCAACGGCGCAGTGTTTGAAGCCAAGATGGCGGGTTCGGCCTCGCGGTGGTTTTCACTGACTCTTAGACAGGACGCGACCGTCCTTTTCAAGGGCTTTGTCGGTCCAGTAACTGTTGGGACGGTGGGGGACTGGGTCTTGAAGGAGATCAGTGACAACTGACGACATATCTGCCGGCCTGTCTGTCCAAAATAACAGCAGGAAACATGACTTGTCCTGTCAACACCCCTATTGAAGTGTTGGTTTCACGCAAAGCGACTGATATTGTCGACGCTTGGTTGAAGGAAACGTCCGTCATTGACCTTTTGGTAAATGTCTTGTAATTATTACACTGGCTATTACCTGGATTTGACATATCATTTTTTTTTTTTTACCGCCCTCTCGTGTCTAAGAAGTTTGTCAGAAAGTAAAAATAAATAAAGTGTGGAGGCTTCATTTTATTTTTATTTTTTTTCCATCCTCCATCTGACCATTTTTGCCAGAAAAATCCGTAAACCAATTAATAAAAAAAAAAAGGCCTTATTGAGAGAAATGTGTGAGACTACAAATTGTATGGCTCTTCGCCATGGGGACTGAACATCAAAGAGTTAGTGGAATTATTCCAACAGCCTATTTGACATTTAAATAGCCCCGTTTCAGTGCCTAAGGCTCTAGTTAATTTTTGTTCTTTGTTTTAACACATTTCTCTCTCTCAAACTTTTGCCAAAATAATGATCTGGACTATTGAGTTAAAGAGTTCTTTGATGTCTTGTTTCATTTGCAGGAAAGGTAAAGCTGACTGGTCTGTAAGGAAATAGTAAAGCCGACTAAAAAATTTTTTTTCCAAAAGTGCCTGTGAAGCCAGAGAATAATTTTATTCAACCTTATATCTTACTTGAATAATTTGTTCTTCAGTTAGCAGGAAATATTAATATTTCTCATTCAGAATATCCTCTCTGACATTATTTGCCTAGTTCAAACTTTGCAGCGAGATCTCATGCCTTCAAGCAATCTCTGATAACTTCGGCTCTACATTTATAACTTTTCTTATTGCTTCCTTACCCTCTATGTAGGAGAGGAACCCTTATCATGCCCAGCTTTTGTGGTATCTGAAGTTGCTGGGGCTATCCGAGATGCCTTCTCACCCAACGGATCATGTGACTCGAATTGTCGTAGTGACGAGACTTGTCGTGCTGGTGTTCAGAAATGCTGTACTGTGGGATGTAAATCAGTCTGTACTTCTCCAATTGTGTCTGGTGAGATCCCTTTCAGTCTCCTCTAAATATTTCACAGCACAAATAAACTATGTAATGTCCATTTCAACTTGAACTGGAGAAAACTTTCAAAAACAAAAAATAAAAATCAAGCATTGAGAGAATTACTTTTTTCTCAAATTCCATTTTCAAACCCAGATTCCAATTATACAATGCTATGCATTTTGTAAAATTAAACAGAAATGTGTCATTTGTACATCTCTTCACTCTTCACTCTAATTTAGAGAACAAAATTGTAAAAAGAAGATGAAGGGTTAGGGTACAGGCTTTGATGTTATAGCATTTTGAATCATACATAGAAAATGATTTGACATGGAACTAATTTCTCCCCTATCTATTTACCCAAGAAATGACAATGTGCCAGAAGCGGAACCACACCATGCTGCTGATTAGTCAAGTCTGGGAAACCCTCCCATCTTATGCAGATCGTACGATCTCACAGCTAATAGATGCTGGAATCAACATGATAATCGTGGAGGAGATTGGGCGGCAGTTATGGCCATCCTGGAACATCGCAATGGTCCGACGAGACTACGGACACTTCTCGATCAGTGTAGTTTTGAATTTGCTGCGGAATTACATCTTCCCATCAGCATATTGCACCGAAGATGGGCAATTCTCTTACCACCAATGTGAGGTCGGATTCGATGGTAAAATGGGGAAATGTTACTGTGTTAACTGGAGCGGTGAGCAGAGACCAGGGAGCATGGGCAAATCCAAGGACTGTAAAGGTAATTATATTATACAAATAATTTTTAGACATAAAGGTCTATAGTATGAGCAGAGTATTTACAGATTAGTGGGAATAAATTACTAAGATCTGAGTAGGGGGGGGGGGAGGGTAATAGATTTAAAAACTGGTCTTTTCAGCAACAGAATGTTCAGTCTTGCTTATGTAAGCAAGGAGACACCATAAACACTTAACTGAGTTGATTATTTCCTTCGTGAGATGCATTTCATGGTTGATCACATCAAATTTCCTGTATTGCTGACTGTAGATGACTTAATATTCACGGGAGTTATCTTTCACGGTTTAACTCCTGTGTTTGCAGGATCTATCATTCACAGTAAATGTGCCAATGAACCAGGATCTATCATTCACAGTAAATGTGCCAATGAACCAGGATCTATCATTCACAGTAAATGTGCCAATGAACCAGGATCTATCATTCACAGTAAATGTGCCAATGAACCAGGATCTATCATTCACAGTAAATGTGCCAATGAACCAGGAAATCTATAGGAAAAGTTAGAAAATGAATTGTTACATTGCTAGTAAAAAAAGAGAACCAATTGTGTTGAGTGTTCTTAGCTTTAGCTGATTGTATTCAGACGTTTTGAAAGTGTCTGGATGTATTCATAGAGGTGTTGTCATCACTCGACACCCACAGAGAAAAAAGCTGACTGCCATATTTGTCAATTATGTGTGATTGGAATAACAACAGCAGTATGCCTACTTTGCAAATGGCTAAGAATGTAGAGAGTTTATTAAAAAATCTTCTTTGTCCCCTGACGCCCAAAGGGCTAGAGGGGGACCATAGTATTGGGGTCCATCCGTCTGTCCGTGCATGCGTACGTCCGTCCGTCCGTCCGACTTCCTTCCTGGAAAACTGAATGGATTCTTCTCAAATTTGGTTCGTGGGTACTTAGCCTCCAGATCTTGCTTGTGATTGTTTTTCATGCCGATCCGCCTATAGGTGATGCCACCTGTGGGCCAAGTTAAAATTTCATTTCCTGACAACTTCTGAAAACCTGATCGGATCAGGACAAATTCTGTAATTTTGAGTACCTTGTCACTGGATCCCACTTGCGATTGCTCCCCATGCCAGGTACTAAACGTTACAGTTGCAAGTCAAATCAATGGACCTGTACCCTGATGACATATTATGTACCTCTTTCAATCAGTGACAAATTGTGCATTCATTCATCTTCTTGACTAGGTGATCACTTATCATGCTTATCCAGAAATCTACCTTGGCATCGCTTGTGTGACACGAAACTAATTAAATCGTCAATGTACTGTACACATGCCGCAAGGCTTTTGTGGAGAAATCTGCAAAAGATAGTGCCCTGCAAAATAATACGACATTTGCCGTAATTTGTACACATATATTTGAAGAGATCGATCAAGAATCTCGACCAGAATTTGATATACCACACTCTACTGGCAGATTATGAACAATAATGCAAAGTACCATACTTTAACGGGTTCTTAAGCTTATCCAGGTCATTTCCTTGGAGTAAACCATACACCAGACTTTGTCCAACCTGTCAAGTTAGACTGACTATTCATACTAGTCAAGGTGCAGGGATGAGTGCACATTCTCAGTCAATTTTTTTCTTTCAAATGGCCTGTTCTCCATCCTTGGCAAAGAAGATTTGATTCATACTCCATGTAAGGATCACAAGACAATGTGTTCAATGACCAGGTCTGAGGACCACAATATGGATCCAGACAAGGGGCTTTTTAGCTGCACAAAGGCTTGAACAATGCTATCTTACACCAAGGGCTGACCGAAGATTCTCTCGAATGTATGACACATTTGATGAATTGCCCTAGAATAAAATTTTTTTTTGAAGAATATTTAATTCTTTGTGGTCAACCCAGCTTGTGCATACTTGACAATTCGCATTTGTAGTTCACATCTTATTCTTGAAACAAAATATGTGATTGCTCAGTTCACACAACACATACATTTGCTAAGACTATTGTTCATCTTGGTCCAAAGGAGATATATGAACAGGTGGCAATGGCAAATTTTGTCTGGGTCATTGCATTGATGATGGAGCAAGTAACAATGTCAGTAATGGGCTTACCACAGTTATATCTGCACATGCATTATTTTACCAATCTTAGTCCAGGGTCATATTCAAGATGACCATGACCTACATGTATTCCTTCCAAATATTAAAGTAATACTAATAGATTTATGCTGGTTTCTGAACCAGGGTGATGTTTAAACATATCTGAGGATAGAGCTTCAATCTTTACAAATTACGGTGCTGTATTGCAATAAAAGTCTCCCAGACAGATCATTTCAGATGAACCGAAATTTCTGCTTTAATCAGCTGGAGACAACAGTTGATTGATTTCTGCTTGTATATGCTGGAGAAAACCACTTATTGGCTGTAGATTGCAGTTCATCTCTGTCTGTGTATGCTGGAGAAAACTACTGATGTCTGCTTTTAATATCTGGAGACCACAATTGATTTCTGCTTGTATAGTTTATGCTGGAGAAAACCACTGATCTTTGCTTTTATTGGCTGTAGATCACAGTTCATCTCTGTCTGTGTATGCTGGAGAAAACTACTGATGTCTGCTTTTAATAGCTGGAGACCACAATTGATTTCTGCTTGCATAGTTTATGCTGGAGAAAACCACTGATCTTTGCTTTTATTGGCTGTAGATCACTAGTTCATCTCCGTCTGTGTATGCTGGAGAAAACTACTGATCTCTGCTTTTAATAGCTGGAGACCACGATTGATTTCTGCTTGTTTTTCTTTGCTTTTCATAGACCACAGTTGAACTCTGCTTGTATGCTGGAGAAAACTGATAATCTCTGCTTTTGTTAGCTGTAGACCATAGTTGATCTCGGCTTTTATATACTGGAGAAAACCGTTAATATCTGCTGATTGATATTCGGTGAACATATTATGTGATTTCTGTCTTGTCATCACCAGAGTTTACCTGTTCTACTGTGACATGTCCAGATGGACAGCACTGCCTGGCCACAGATATGTATGGATCATATTATTGTTTATCCGACACAACTACGGTTAGACCAGTGGATGTTTGTCAGGTGAGTGATTGCATATCTCTTCTTTATGATTTTGTCAATTTGATCTTTCTTCTTCCACTATTTCAGTTTCTGTCAGGTAACTTTTGATTGCCTTTGTCGATCAACTTCAAATTTGTGGTACATTTTTCTCCTCTCTAGAAGACAACTATTGCTTTTCAGCTGGGAACTGGGTTTTCATCTACAATTTTCCTTATATGCAAATTTTTCTGTTGTTCAACCTTTCCTTTCGGATAACATCGGAATGCCTTTGTCAATCAACTTCAAATTTGTTGTGCATATTGCTCGTTTCTAGGGGAAGACACCTATTTTTTCAGCTCCCTCCGAAACTTGATAGTTGTATTTTTTTCTACAATTTCTCGTATATATGAAAATTTTCCATCTGGACCTATGGTAAAGTGGCTGTCTCTGTTTGGGTACCAATATCCATATTCTCATTTACGCAACACACAACAATATGAGTATTCATATTAATATAGTTTATTGTCCCCCGCTACTTAGTAGGGGGGGGGACTTAGAAACACCGGTGTCCGTAATTCCGTAAGATTTTCTTGTCCGGACAATAACTCGTGAATGATTCAACCGATCAACTTCAAATTTGGGGTGTGTCTTGACATTGGCCAGAGGACGGTTGGGATTGTTTTTCAGCAATGTGCATAATCCAATATGGCCGCCGTCAGCCATTTTGGATTATAAGCAGTTCGATCTTAGATTTTCTTGTCCGGACAATAACTCGTGAACGATTTAACCGATCAACTTTAAACTTGGGGTGTGCCTTGACATTGGTGAGAGGGCGGTTGGGATTGTTTTTCAGCAATGTGCGTAATCAAATATGGCCGCCGTCAGACATTTTGGATTATAACTTAGCAGTTGGATCTTAGATTTTCTTGTCCGGACAATAACTCGTGAACAATTTAACCGATCAACTTCAAACTTGGGGTATGCCTTGACATTGGTGAGAGGACGGTTGGGATTGTTTTTCAGCAATGTGTGTAATCTAATATGGCCGCCATCAGCCATATTGGATTATAAGCAATTGGATCTTAGATTTTCTTGTCCGGACAATAACTCATGAACGATTTAACCGATCAACTTCAAACTTTGTGTGTGCTTTGACATTGGTAAGAGGACGGTTGTGATTGTTTTTCAGTAATGTGCGTAATCTAATATGGCCGCCGTCAGCCATATTGGATTATAAGCAGTTGGATCTTGTCCGGACAACAACTCGAGAACGATTCAACCGATCTACTTCATATGTGGGGAGGGCCTTGACATTGTTGAGAGGAGGATTAGGATTGTTTTTCAAGGACGTGCTTGATCCAATATGGCCACCATCAGCCATACTGGATTTCATTGGATTATAAGCAGTTTGATCTTGTCCGGACAATAACTGGAGTACGATTCAACTGATCTACTTCAAACTTGGGGAGTGCCTTGACATCGGTGAGAGGACGGTTGGGATTTTTTTCAGCAATGTGCATAATCCAATATGGCCGCTGTCAGCCATATTTGATTATAAGCAGTTGGATCTTAGATTTTCTTGTCCGGACAATAACTCGTGAACGATTTAATCGATCAACTTCAAATTTGGGGTGTGCCTTGACATTGGTGGGAGGACGGTTGGGATTGTTTTTCAGCAATGTACGTAATCTAATATGGCCGCCGTCAGCCATATTGGATTATAAGCAGTTGGATCTTGTCTGGACAATAACTCGAGAACGATTCAACCGATCTACTTTATACCTGGGGAGTGCCTTGACATTGTTGAGAGGAGGATTAGGATTGTTTTTCAAGGACATGCTTAATCCAATATGGCCACCATCGGCCATACTGGATTTCATTGGATTTTAAACAGTTTGATCTTGTCCGGACAATAGCTGGAGTACGATTCAACTGATCTACTTCAAACTTGGGGAGTCCCTTGACCTTAGTGAGAGGACAGTCATGTATTATGTTTTATGGATGTGCATAATCCAATATGGGTGCCATCCGCTGTATTAGATTATGTTAAGCTCATCAGCGATATCTTCATTTTCAAATCATACTCTTTATCAATGATATGAGATATTATCGACAAAAAAAAATCGACCATAGAGGTCCATGGCCCCCGCAGCAGCAGCGCCAGTTATGGTGGATGTAATCCACCATAACTGGTGCTGCTAGCGGGGGACATGGACCTCTATGGTCGATTTTTTATTTTGGCACAGAAGGTGTTGCTGCTTGTGACACAGGCAGATGGGAGGTGCTGCTTGTAACACCGAATGTAGCAAGGGGGTGTTGCTTGTAACACCGAATGTCCCAGCAATGTGGTGCTGCTTGTAACACCGAATGTCGCAGCAATGTGTTGTTGAGATGAAATATTGTTTCCAGATAATAACTTTTGAAAACCTGACCTATTCTCTCCAAATTTGGTATGTGGGTACCTTCCCTCAAGATCTCGTTTGGGATAGTTTTTCGTGCTGATCCACCTGTAGGTGGCGCCATGGGGGGGTCAGGTTAAAATTGCATTTCCAGACAGTAAATTGAGAAAACCGTAATGTATTGATTTCCAAATTTGGTTTGTGGGTCAGGGACTAATACAAGCATTTTTTGGGGCACCAGTCGACTATCCCAAAATAAACACACTGCGCAGTGGGCTCAAAACAAGCTAAAATGGCGACCTGCATGGATTTAGTCGAGAAGTACAATGCGAGTTGGACGATTTCGTGTTTCCACCGGCTGAAAATAATCAGTTAGTTCTT
>JAVTVY010013377.1:0-51375 GCA_036873755.1 Hanleya hanleyi
TAACAATAGAATAGGAGTGTTTAACCGGAAATGACATCATAAAGATCGACAATAACCGATATCTCGCAAACGGTGAGTACTAGGGATATGGGAATCTGATGGATGCATTACAATGAAGTTGTTATTTTCAATATGCCAGTGACAATATCATGGTTTCAACAGGGCGGAAGTATAGGGTTATATATCGGAAATGTCAGATATCTTATTGAAGAGAATAAGCGGTACAGGGAAATTACACTGAACCAGTGGGACGGGCACTTACACTCTTAAAACGCTAATGTTAGATTTAACATCAAACGTGTTGGAGGAGGGAAAGCACTTAGAAAGTGTTGTATTCGCCACGTTTAAGTGTTGGATACAACAGCTTAAAATGTTGCATTTAACACTTATATGTGATAAATACAACACTTTCTAAATGCTTTGCCTCCTCCAACACTTTAGATGTTAAATCTAACATTAGCATTTTAAGAGTGTACCACTACGACATTGGGTTGATTATTTGCCGGCACAGACCGAATCATTGAGGGAATTATAAAGAATAAACCGCAACCACACCAAATTCGAGGGCAAATAGGAGTCTTCTGGATTGACATTTTTGTTAATAAGCTTTACGCAAAACCTTTACGAGTGAAATCAGTATGTCGAGAACAGACTTTAGCGCGTAAGAGCCAACCTATCACATACCGTAAGCGTACGCTTGCTTATATGCTATTCTTCCGTAAACGGCAAAAATGTACTATCAGTGAAGGTATTTTCTAAAAGTAGACTCTGGGGGAAAACTCATCTCTTGATAGGTCGCGATGTAGCTCGAATGAGTTAGTCTAAAACTAGACTCACATTCGGGGCGGTACAATATGGTTCGCTGCGTATTCCCTGTGCCATATTGATTCACAGACATGAAAAATGAGAACAACTAAAACTAATGTAGATATTGCTTTTATTCGTCAACCGACATAGACCTGGGCTGTAGAATAAAGTAGACATAGTATTTGTAATGCGTTGACAGTTTTTTTAATGTCAACAGAACGGACAACATTCATCGTTTTTACCCCTCGGCCATTTTGGCCTCGGGGTATTGTCGTCGCCAAGTACGTCCGTCCGTACGTCCGTCCGTCCGTTAACGCATTTTAGACACAACCACCAAATTTTCAGCACTTGTTTATCTAGTGCTAAGCCAGATGCCTATCGAAAGTGGCTCCTCTCGGCCAATATTTTACAGAGTTGTGCCCCTTTACTGATTTATTAATTTCTATTTCTGTCCTATATGCCTGAATGTAACCAACTATATCTGCAGAACTGTGTTCGGTATAGCTACTATATTTTGGAAACTTATTTATATTGTTGTATTCTACAAGCCAACAAAGGATAACTCGCCTCAGCTGATGGAGTTATGCCCCTTTCGGATGTAATAATCTTCAATTTTGTTATCTGTAGCTGAATGTACAAGTTCAATCTGCAGATCCATGTTCGGTACAGCTTATTCGTCTCGGTTCTTATTTTACAGAGTGCTAAGTCAGACGCCTATCGAAAGTGACTACCCTCGACCCATATTTTACAGAGTTATGCCCCTTTACAGATATATAATTTTCTATTTCTGTCCTATATGCCTGAATGTACTACCCGTATATCTTGATCATCCCACATAGAACTATCTCTTCCCCAATTCACACTACACATGGGTCTCAATCACTTGGGGAAAGCCGAGGGGTTTTGATTAGATCAATCTCATGTTGTAATATCTCTTGACACACAATTACTATAAGTGAAGCAAACGTATTTAAGCAATATACAGATCCCCCTGAATGTTTCAACACGTTCTCCCTTATCCTTAGCCTACATGTACCCTTGAAACTAAAAGTAAGTCTAGAAATCGCCCGATCCGACGTTCCATATTTTGCCGTCACACAGTAGAGAATTTCCTCACACATAATGCAAAAACCTATTTCGTAAGGCAGCACCAATTCCATATGTGTATGAAATAGAAATAATAACCCTACCCTCATAGCCAAACATATACGATTCTATATTTAATTCGTCGATTTTTAGCTGAACGCGACGTTAAACCTTGATTCTCTCATATGAAGACTATAATGTACATAAACGAATACCTTTCTCGTGTAGGAAAATAACCAGCCTGAAAGATGGATCACTATGATTCTGACCTTGGATGAGATTATTTATAAGGCCATTCTAAAAAAATGTGTTTACTGTAACGCAATTTGAAAAAGGTGGGTAGGTAGGGATTTTTTTGTTTTTATTTTATTATATTCAATTCACTCTGAATTGTGGAATAGCTCGCAATCTATAGCAGTTGAGGTCATTAGGTCAACGGACAAGGTCAGAAATTAGCGACCTAGAAAAGCTGCAAATGAAAAGAGGAAAATCTTCAATTAGAGATGAAGAATTGGTACGAAACATTGGATATATTGAGGCAAAGTAGAACCTTATTTATGTTTAGGTGAAAAGGTCAACGGTCAAATTCTCTTAAGCCAGAGAGAAAAAAAAAGAAAAGAAAAAGTCCTGAATTGGTTCAAAACTTTGTGCTTACGTTGAGACAGAGAATAACCCTATTTGCTTAAAAATATTTAAAATTTGTTCCATTCTATGTTGCCAAGCATATAATTCTCTTTTGGTGCGAACCCAGTTGTTATTTAAATGAAAAATCACAGTTATCTTAATTTAACGTCAAAAACTCCAGAGCCATTATCATGATTAAAGTTTTTTCTCTTGAACTCTTGCGTGCCATCTCCCTAGGGCTTTAGATTTCACCCGCTGTTTTTCGTGGAATTTTGTCATCACTGGATGGCGTTATAGACATGAATGCAGGTAAACCTGTGTAACACGATATCTTCTAAATTACTTGTTTGATTTTCATGAAATTTGGGTATTATGATCTCAAAAGATAGGCCTGATAAGATTTTCGTGGTGTTGGCGAAATCTTTGAGACTCATTTTTGCATCTCAACATAAGATTTCTTTTCACAAAAATGAAAATTTACTTCTTTGAAGTAATTCTAGTTTGCTGAACATGAATATAACATTCCAAGTGTTATAATTCACACCCCTTGTAAGCGTGATGGCCATTGTTTTAAATACGTGAATTTCTCATCCCTCTGTCCAATATCTACATTCCCCCAGGTCAAATCTGGCGATTTTGCTTCATCATGTAGTTAGGTGGCACTATAGACAGTAAACTTTATATATAGCACAATTTATTAACTCTTCATGGAGTTCATTATTGTGATTTTGTTAGACAGACAAAGGATTGAAAGGTTTGTTATATTGTGTTTTTTTTTATTGAAATTGTAGTTTTAGGGGTACCTTTCATACAGATTTCGCAGCCCATCAACATAATGCCTTATTTATATTTCATTATACATTCTTTTTTTTTACAATTCATAATTTTATTATTATTATTATGGTTTTAAAATGGATTGAAAGGGCATGCTAGGTGCTGCTAGCGCTGGCATATATACACGTGTCAATGGGTATTGGCAGCTAAATATATCTAAATCTAGGCTGCATCAGACCAATCAACCCAACCCACCAACCATAAGTCAGAATCCTATCGAAAATGGCTCCGCTCGGCCCATATATATATAGAGTTATGCCCCTTTACAGATTTTCTTATTTTGTGATATGTGCTTGAATGTAATCAATATATCTGCAGAACTGTGTTTAATACAGCTATTACATTTTGGGAACTTATTTATATATAGTTGTATTCTAGAAGTCTGCAGAAAATTAGTCGTCTCAGCTCTTATTTTACGGAGTTATAGCCCTTTCAGGCGCAATAGTATATGATGTTGTGATACACGGTTGAATTTAACCAGTTATATCTAATTAACTGTGTTTGGTACAGCTAGCAAATTATGATGAAACTTTTTTATCTATTTGTATTCTAAATGCCTACACAAAATTTAGTCGTCTCGGCCCCTATTTTATGGAGTTACGCCCCTTTTCGAATCTAATAATCTCTGATTCTGTGCTATATCTGCAGATCCATGTTCGGTATATCTACTGAATTTTGGTAACTTATTTATCTAATATTATAGACGCGTACTAAAAAATTCATCATCTCGGCTCTTAGTTTATAGAGTTATGCTCTTTTCGGGTGTAATAATGTTGGATATGCTTGAATGTATTAACCAGTTTTATCTGAAGAACTGTGTTCGGTACAGCTACCAAATGTTTTATCTATTTGTATTGTAAAAGCCTACAAAAAAATTATTCGAGTTATGCTCCATTTGTGATATTTACTTGAATGTTGATGTTAAATCTGCAGAATAATGATATGCTGTAAAAAGGACAATTCTGAATGATTGCTAAGTATAGCCCATGCAGGCCTGATCCAGGCCGTTTTTGAGCCCATTACAACGGGTTTGGGCGCTATGACTTTGGGCGCCCAAACGGAAATAAATTGTTTGTTTGTTTTTTTCTTCTTTTTTTTCCCCAACAAATCCCCTCTCTGAACAGCCTGAAACCAATAATAATGCAAGCACGGTTGCAAATATGAAGTTTTCAGACTGTATTTGTACCATTTAATACTCCCACAGCTTTCTTGGGCTTTGACAGTCCCACATCGTGGCCTATTTCACTATAACTTATCACACTCTGTGCTATGTATGGGTACCCAAACTAAAAGTCTAGATCAGGCCCTGGTAAGCCATAATATGTTGCATATTCTCAGCATATTTTTCAATTGCCCGGGGGAAAGCCGAGGGGTTTTGTGAGTCTCGCCCTCATGTTAAGTTTAGCCAAAAGGCTGCCTGTCACTAACCAATCAGGGGACTGACTTTCAGAAGTTATTAAATAATACGAGGGATTATATCAAAATCTTCGGTGTTCACAAATAAAATGATATTTTCACCAATTGTGAAGCAACAGTGTGTAACGACAGGTCTCAATTAATTCGACACAGCATTTAATAAGTTTAACACCCTTCATGCCTTGAAGTGCAGGTGGAACATTCATAAAATGTATATAAACAAACATATTATAGCCAAGATATATGTATTAAGAAAATACGTATTTCTCTGCATCTAAAAAATTTAAAACTTCTGAGGGAGACATGTTTTAATTTCTTGAATGTTTTAAATTTAATTCAAGAAAATATTCTTACTGGCTGCGGAGATATTGTACTTCAAGGAATTTTAATTCTGGTACGAATTTGGTATGTAAATCAGCTATGATGATGTCGCACAGTAAATTAGGAAAAATTAGATAGACAAATAATGGCATATTTTCTTTTCTAAGATACATAGGAATGTGCTTGTTTTGCATTACATTAACATTGTGTTTACAAGTTATTGGATATCACTTTTATCACTTGGATACCAATAGTTTCAGAAATATGGTTACGATAGCAACTGATAACCAAGTGCTGTGTCTCAGGAACTTAAATGGTTAAAGTGAATTTTTAATGAATATGAATACCATAGACCGTTGTAACTGGATATTCAGTAATTAAGATTTCATAACGTGTAAAGTTACGAAATAAAGCCCTTATTATCCGGTTGTTATGGCAAAATATTTCTAAAAATAATTGGGTTTTTTTTCAAAAGAACAAAGTCCTATAATTTGCATAATACTATAAATAATGTTTATTATAAATTTGAAAGAACCTGGATTTGTAGGTCTGTTAATGTACCAGCATAAATTTAGCTCATTATCATGAGTTCATTTGTACGTGATATCACAACATCTCGTTTGCATGAATTCCCTGAATTCAATAAAATTATCAGATACTAAGCTCAGCCTGGTGGAATGTTGGCCCGATCTAATCTTCTTAGAGTAAACCTCGCCTTGTTTGCACAAGCACATCTTGTCATCATCCCTCTGACTAACGTTGACAGCATTTGCTTCCAGTAAAATTTTGTAACCAAATGTGCACCACAGCTGATAAATTCTCAGTTATTGCTAGATGTACTTGTCTAGGTGATTTATTTTGTAACTTTTGGGAGTCAGTCTCCGTACTGCTAAAGATATTATACGCAAGCACTAGTTGGGATTAGGTTTGGAGTCTGAAGGGAGCTGTAAATTGTGGACACTAGCCATTGGATGCATGAGCATGATCAATGAACGCGAAAAAATCTGCCAACTTGTTTGACTGCCGTCCGTCTCTTCCCTGTCCAGTCTCTATCTCTGGCAGTTCTGCCTCTCAATCTTTGTCGAAGAGGTATTTCGTCGTCGCCTGTCTGTCCATAGTCGATGTGGACACGATATCTCTCGAACGACAATCGCCAGGCTCTCCAAATTCATTGGACAGCGATTGGACAGCAGCATTGAAAATAACCGCTTTTAGCAAGGGTCAGATTCAAGGTTTTGCTAAATATTTTGATTGATTATACTTTGGGTGTCTAAATAGAAATATAGCGTGCATGCATGTGCAGAAGAAAAACAGTGAGAGAGAGCAAAGCCAGTCCATAATTTAAAAAATACATAACAAAATACTAACAAAACAATCGTGAAATATCCAAGGAATCTAAAAGATGCGTGTAATAAGTTATAGATAAATTTCACATCGTGTTTTTAGAAAGTGTGGCTGTTTCCTTTCGAGAATGCGAGAAAAATGAACCTACAGTACCCGCTGATTGTCTGGACCTCACGAAGAACAAGGTCTTTGAAACAATCTGCCATATTGACAGAAGTACCCCTCCCCTAGTAAAACAACTACTGAGAAACCTCAAATCGCAAGACGTTCTATCAAATCTCCAGAGTAAATTCGTGATTGTGCCAGGAGACAAAGCTCTAAATAATATAATAATCGCATGTAAATATTACTATTACCTGGTGTTGGTTAAGGAATTCTGGTATAAGCGAACCATCATCGAATACGTCTATACTTACTCCCAAACTGCATTGACTCATGTGGCTATTTAGAGCCATGTATGGTCCTCAAACTGAAAAACGTCAACATATTGAGAGACATACTAGTCACATTCAGCGGAATGTTTGTGGTCATTCATAGAATCCCATGTCATATGATAATGTCATATTTCCATTCTTGCCACTGGACTGGACCAGGAAACAGGGCCTTTTGTGATTTTCTCTCTGATACTTCCCGTATATGTTTGTAGAATTAAGATCAGCATGAATCGATACCTACGTTTCCAGTGCAGTTTCACTATTAGCCCAGTTGTCCACCAAATCTTGTGAAAACCTTGACTGATGGGATTTATATCATTTGTAGGGAAGACTTCGTTGAAATGTGCCGATGGAGGCTCTGTTGAAGGTTGTACAGATGTGAAGGGCGACGACAGTGACCAAACGGGAGTGAAGCAACTTGACAGGCTTGAACCTGAAGGTATGAGTGTAAGAGATATTCAGTCATTATTTCATATGATTCTAATTTTGAATTTTCGCCCAGTTTCAACCATTGTTGTCGTTATTTGTGATCACATTATCTCACGAAGGATTACAGCCAGCCTTCAAGGATTAATAAACATACTTCTTTAACGATTGACTAGATGCCAATTCGAAACGACTGACCGTAAAGTATGATTGAAAGACTGGCAAAGACTGGATTAAGGATGTCCGCTGGTGGTAAATCAAAGTAATTAACTTTTTGAATAATGTGTGTTGTTGCATTCATATTTGTGTAATATGAGGGAAAACAAAGAAAAGATATAGGTTCGTGTGCATTTTTTAGCTGTAGATGGACTGACCCCTCAGCGCCTGCTCCATTTGATAACCCAGAAAACGGAGAGAATAGCCCTGGTTTTGAAGCATATTCATGAAAAAATCATATAAATAGTATTTAACTTTTTCTTATATTCTAATTGTGTGATGATAATCACAATGTCTATCAAAATTTATCAAACTGAATGAATGTTGCTGCGAGAAATTCTCGACATCCTGTCGCTTAACCTAGGAAAGTGAGATAACCTACTGAGAAAACGGGCAAAAACATGGAAATTGCATGGCCGCCACAGCTCAAACCCACCAGCGGACTACCTTAAGAAAGTGTCCCAGTCTTTTCTTAGAGCATTTACACCAATGAGATTCTACACGTCCGCAAAAAAGTGCCTTGAATAATATCGAATGTGTTTTGATTCTTCTTTCCAATACTGACAAATATTTATGGCCAATAGAATCAGGTATTTATAGCCCAACACTTACTTTACATATTTGCCTTTGGGGCATTTGTGGCTATCCATCTTCTCGTTACCCATTTGTCTGTCTCACATTAAGAGGGAACGGGATTTTCGGCAATACATCGGAGCCAAGTTTTCAGAGTAAAGTGAAATTTTGCACATCATCTGAATACGATCATGAAAATCCACCCAAAACATGGGTCAAATTCAGTAAAACGAATTCCACACTGACAATTTTGCATTATAAATTATGACATCATAACGGTCAGTCCTGATGCTACAACATTGCAAGTCCAACGACTTTGTGTTTTTGAAAATAACATGCGATGTATTGGAGATTTTCTTTGATTCGAAATCGATTTCGTTGAAATTTCAGACTAAAATGCACAAATTACATGCAGATACCCGTTCTCTCGTAATGTGAGACACACATCAGTAAACCGAATTACTTTAAGCACATTTCTGGGAGTATAGCCAATCTGAACGAGTTTCATACGCGTTGTCGCCAGGAAATTTGCAATAAGTCTGGGATGGAGATTCTGTAAACAAACTCCCAATTCTTCCTCTGGGTATCGTACATATCTCAATCATGGTAATAGGTGATAATGTATAGTAACTGTGCCGACAGCATTAGCCAAAGAGTTCTGCTCAACATTTTGTGTCACTGGATTTTTTCAGACAATAGATCAAATGGATATTGTCAACAGGAATAGTGGAAATTTCATGGTTTGCTTTAAAAATTACACCCCCTCATTCGCAGTAATTTGTCACTTTTTGTCTTCCATGTTGTCTATGTGTTGTGACGATTTAGAAGCATACCGGAATATATTGTCCTCACGCTGTGGTCATTTATAGAAACACATGCCATATGCTGATGTCAAATGGTATATGACTATCACTCAGATACTTTCTGTATATATGCGTAGAATCATGATCATCATGAATCGATACGTACGTGTCCAGTTTTGTTGTGTTTCAGCTGTGTTAACCACAGCTGACATCTTGTGAATAAGATTGTTACGATCATACCGACCAGATACTTGATTGAAGGGATTCGTATAATTTAAAGGGAAGCATTCATTGGAGAGCAGTTTCGTTGGAAGCTCTGGTGCTGGTTATGCAGGTCGGCTGGTGGATGAAGATGACCAAACGAGTGCGAAATTACTCGAAGAAGATCAAAAACAAGCTGAGAAGTTGCAACCTCAAGGTATAACATTAAGGGATAGTGTATCATTAATTCACATGGATCTAAATTTGTCATTTTTACCCCTAGACCAATTTTGGCCGAATAGGCACGGATCAGCGATATTTTGGTGTCTGGATATCATCACAATATCATATTTGAACTAGGAGGACAAGGAAGACAAGTAACTTAGATCAAAATAGAGCATGGTGAATGCCAGTTCAGTTACATGGATAAAACCATCCGCCATTTTACCCGTACGTGTAAGTAGTGATGGGCGTCTAACCGCCGGTGACCCACCTATCACCTTAACATGGGAGGACGTGGACAGCCGCATATGACGTTTGGCCTCTATCATCGACCTTGAATGATGTCAGGGTGACGAAACTGTGTTAACGGGATTCCCAGAAGGTTAACAATAGAATAGGAGTGTTTAACCGGAAATGACATCATAAAGATCGACAATAACCGATATCTCGCAAACGGTGAGTACTAGGGATATGGGAATCTGATGGATGCATTACAATGAAGTTGTTATTTTCAACATGCCAGTGACAATATCATGGTTTCAACAGGGCGGAAGTATAGGGTTATATATCGGAAATGTCAGATATCTTATTGAAGAGAATAAGCGGTACAGGGAAATTACACTGAACCAGTGGGACGGGCACTTACACTCTTAAAACGCTAATGTTAGATTTAACATCAAACGTGTTGGAGGAGGGAAAGCACTTAGAAAGTGTTGTATTCGCCACGTTTAAGTGTTGGATACAACAGCTTAAAATGTTGCATTTAACACTTATATGTGATAAATACAACACTTTCTAAATGCTTTGCCTCCTCCAACACTTTAGATGTTAAATCTAACATTAGCATTTTAAGAGTGTACCACTACGACATTGGGTTGATTATTTGCCGGCACAGACCGAATCATTGAGGGAATTATAAAGAATAAACCGCAGCCACACCAAATTCGAGGGCAAATAGGAGTCTTCTGGATTGACATTTTTGTTAATAAGCTTTACGCAAAACCTTTACGAGTGAAATCAGTATGTCGAGAACAGACTTTAGCGCGTAAGAGCCAACCTATCACATACCGTAAGCGTACGCTTGCTTATATGCTATTCTTCCGTAAACGGCAAAAATGTACTATCAGTGAAGGTATTTTCTTAAAGTAGACTCTGTGGGAAAACTCATCTCTTGATAGGTCGCGATGTAGCTCGAATGAGTTAGTCTAAAACTAGACTCACATTCGGGGCGGTACAATATGGTTCGCTGCGTATTCCCTGTGCCATATTGATTCACAGACATGAAAAATGAGAACAACTAAAACTAATGTAGATATTGCTTTTATTCATCAACCGACATAGACCTGGGCTGTAGAATAAAGTAGACATAGTAATTGTAATGCGTTGACAGTTTTTTTAATGTCAACAGAACGGACAACATTCATCGTTTTTACCCCTCGGCCATTTTGGCCTCGGGGTATTGTCGTCGCCAAGTACGTCCGTCCGTACGTCCGTCCGTCCGTTAACGCATTTTAGACACAACCACCAAATTTTCAGCACTTGTTTATCTAGTGCTAAGCCAGATGCCTATCGAAAGTGGCTCCTCTCGGCCAATATTTTACAGAGTTGTGCCCCTTTACTGATTTATTAATTTCTATTTCTGTCCTATATGCCTGAATGTAACCAACTATATCTGCAGAACTGTGTTCGGTATAGCTACTATATTTTGGAAACTTATTTATATTGTTGTATTCTACAGCCAACAAAGGATAACTCGCCTCGGCTTATGGAGTTATGCCCCTTTCGGATGTAATAATCTTCAATTTTGTTATCTGTAGCTGAATGTACAAGTTCAATCTGCAGATCCATGTTCGGTACAGCTTATTCGTCTCGGTTCTTATTTTACAGAGTGCTAAGTCAGACGCCTATCGAAAGTGACTCCCCTCGACCCATATTTTACAGAGTTATGCCCCTTTACAGATATATAATTTTCTATTTCTGTCCTATATGCCTGAATGTACTACCCGTATATCTTGATCATCCCACATAGAACTATCTCTTCCCCAATTCACACTACACATGGGTCTCAATCACTTGGGGAAAGCCGAGGGGTTTTGATTAGATCAATCTCATGTTGTAATATCTCTTGACACACAATTACTATAAGTGAAGCAAACGTATTTAAGCAATATACAGATCCCCCTGAATGTTTCAACACGTTCTCCCTTATCCTTAGCCTACATGTACCCTTGAAACTAAAAGTAAGTCTAGAAATCGCCCGATCCGACGTTCCATATTTTGCCGTCACACAGTAGAGAATTTCCTCACACATAATGCAAAAACCTATTTCGTAAGGCAGCACCAATTCCATATGTGTATGAAATAGAAATAATAACCCTACCCTCATAGCCAAACATATACGATTCTATATTTAATTCGTCGATTTTTAGCTGAACGCGACGTTAAACCTTGATTCTCTCATATGAAGACTATAATGTACATAAACGAATACCTTTCTCGTGTAGGAAAATAACCAGCCTGAAAGATGGATCACTATGATTCTGACCTTGGATGAGATTATTTATAAGGCCATTCTAAAAAAATGTGTTTACTGTAACGCAATTTGAAAAAGGTGGGTAGGTAGGGATTTTTTTGTTTTTATTTTATTATATTCAATTCACTCTGAATTGTGGAATAGCTCGCAATCTATAGCAGTTGAGGTCATTAGGTCAACGGACAAGGTCAGAAATTAGCGACCTAGAAAAGCTGCAAATGAAAAGAGGAAAATCTTCAATTAGAGATGAAGAATTGGTACGAAACATTGGATATATTGAGGCAAAGTAGAACCTTATTTATGTTTAGGTGAAAAGGTCAACGGTCAAATTCTCTTAAGCCAGAGAGAAAAAAAAAGAAAAGAAAAAGTCCTGAATTGGTTCAAAACTTTGTGCTTACGTTGAGACAGAGAATAACCCTATTTGCTTAAAAATATTTAAAATTTGTTCCATTCTATGTTGCCAAGCATATAATTCTCTTTTGGTGCAAACCCAGTTGTTATTTAAATGAAAAATCACAGTTATCTTAATTTAACGTCAAAAACTCCAGAGCCATTATCATGATTAACGTTTTTTCTCTTGAACTCTTGCGTGCCATCTCCCTAGGGCTTTAGATTTCACCCGCTGTTTTTCGTGGAATTTTGTCATCACTGGATGGCGTTATAGACATGAATGCAGGTAAACCTGTGTAACACGATATCTTCTAAATTACTTGTTTGATTTTCATGAAATTTGGGTATTATGATCTCAAAAGATAGGCCTGATAAGATTTTCGTGGTGTTGGCGAAATCTTTGAGACTCATTTTTGCATCTCAACATAAGATTTCTTTTCACAAAAATGAAAATTTACTTCTTTGAAGTAATTCTAGTTTGCTGAACATGAATATAACATTCCAAGTGTTATAATTCACACCCCTTGTAAGCGTGATGGCCATTGTTTTAAATACGTGAATTTCTCATCCCTCTGTCCAATATCTACATTCCCCCAGGTCAAATCTGGCGATTTTGCTTCATCATGTAGTTAGGTGGCACTATAGACAGTAAACTTTATATATAGCACAATTTATTAACTCTTCATGGAGTTCATTATTGTGATTTTGTTAGACAGACAAAGGATTGAAAGGTTTGTTATATTGTGTTTTTTTTTATTGAAATTGTAGTTTTAGGGGTACCTTTCATACAGATTTCGCAGCCCATCAACATAATGCCTTATTTATATTTCATTATACATTCTTTTTTTTTACAATTCATAATTTTATTATTATTATTATGGTTTTAAAATGGATTGAAAGGGCATGCTAGGTGCTGCTAGCGCTGGCATATATACACGTGTCAATGGGTATTGGCAGCTAAATATATCTAAATCTAGGCTGCATCAGACCCTGCTTACACACATAACTAAATTATAATCATATGCTGCCATCAGTATGGTGTGATACTGCATGGAGAATTGCAAGTATTCAAGAGGGCTTGAATTCATGGCATTTGGTCAAATAGGCTTAATGTAACACTGATATTCTCCTTTACCTTGCAGGCCTACATATTGTATGCCTGTAAGTGGACATACTAAAATCTGAAGTGGTTGACTTATTGCATAATGCATTTTACTTAAGGGCGCTAGTAGACTGCTTGCGTCAACAAAGTAAACACATCCTTTCCAGAATCAGTGCTACTTCTCTCTCCAATACTGATATAATAATTTCATCCTGTTCATTGGTATGGCTAAGTAGTAGTATAACTGGATCTGGAGTAGCATTGACCTACTTATTTGTTCCCCCGGGTAAAATTTACATTGACTATTATACATGTATGTATATGTCATTGAGAACCTTGTTCGTGTTGGAGGTATTTATCAGTTTGGACATTTTCCGCTGACTCGTGGCTGAATGTACCAATCTGTAATATCATGTATAGTTGTTCCAAGTATTGAGACTAATCGCATCACCATGATACTACATTGGAAAATTAGGTACACTTGGAAATAAGATGTCATGCCTAAATACAGGGCGAATTGATCATAGCAAGAGATTTATTGCTACTTTCAATGGTTTTGGGAATATTAAGCTACAGTCTACCAAAAAGACTAAGCCAGTGGAGAATATTTCAGTTCATGGCATTTATTTCATACACATTTCCAATTGGTGCTGTCGCACAAAATAGGTCTTTCGATTAGGGACGCGGAAATTATTTCATGAACGGATCTGACGCTTGCTTAATTTAGTTTCATGGGTCGGCTAAGGGTAACGAAGAATGCGCCGGAACATACAGGGCGGAGACAATCTGTCCCTGATAACATCTGATCTGATTTTAACACCGGGCATTGAGATAAGTTACGGTATTTGATCTGTATATTGTTTAAATATCTTCAATTATAGTACGTGGGTGTCAATGGATTATTACAAAATGACGAATGTTGTCAGTTTTGTTGACACTAGCAAACCGCATTATGAATACAATGTTATTTTACAGTCCAAGGTGTCACTATTCCACGAATGTCCATGTCGGTTGATGAACAAAAACAATGTACGTTATCTGTTCTTGTTCTCGTAATTCATATATCTTAATAAATATGTCCTGGGGAATGCGCAGCTAACCGCCATGCACGAATTCCAAAAGTGAGTCTGGTTTTACATTCGCGCACTCAATCTCTTTTGCCACTCATCAAGTGGTCATTTTTCCCCCAGAGTCTATACCTGTGTGTCGTTTGTCGAATGTGCATGTATCATGGTAAGAACGTAGGAGATTTGTTGAGTCTTGTGTACTAAGATTCAGTCCGATGATAAGAATGAGATTCCCATATGCCTAAGGAACGAATTTGGCATAGTTTATGTCGGAATTCTGCCAAAGAATTGGGCTGTGCCGAAATCATATCAACCCAATGTTGTAGTGGTAGGGACCCAACTAACAAATTACCTCGTTCATTATAATCTCTCTCTGTCTCTGGTCCGTGTAACCTTGCACAATTCAATTTTCGTTTTTTGTTTTTGTGTTCTCAAAATCAAAAATTGAAAATTGACCGTCAATTTTCAATTTTCGTTTTTTGTTTTTGTGTTCTCAAAATCAAAAATTGAAATTTGACCGTCAATTTTCAATTTTCGTTTTTTGTTTTTGGTTTCTCAAAATCAAAAATTGAAAATTGACCGTCAATTTTCAATTTTCGTTTTTCGTTTCACTTGTCCCAAAAACGAAAATCAAATAATGAAAATTGCCTCGACTTGTCCGTTTTTCGTTTTTTGATTTTAACTTTGACTCGTCAATGTTAACTGCGCACGCGCAAGACTTATGATGTCACTTTCGGTTCGCGGAGTAGAATGGAAAGCGCAAATCGGGTTGTTTAGGCAGGTGTGGAGCATAATATGGAAAAACAGTAGGGGGCAAGATGTGGGAGTTTCACTACACTATAGATCCCTGGAGCCAGGCATTCGAGCTAGAATATAATGGGCCAACTGCGCATAAGCGAGTAGGCAATCGTGCAGCAGGTGTGAAGCATTATATGGAGAACAACGGGGTTGATACACATGGGAGTTTCATTAAAGTAGGGTAGTATAATAAATACGTGGGTACCCTAATCACATCTTCATTTTATCTAGCCAATTTCTACGTTCCCACTTCGAACTTCCCTTGATATATCTGGAGCCCTTCAATGTTCAAATAACTTATAAATAGACACGAGACGTCACTGACCTCGAAAACATTTGAAATCCGAAATGGGTCGCACAAGAGCGTTATTGATTGGCTGACCTAATTAGTGGGCACCTTATTAGGAGGAAAGACGCCGCTAATAGAGGATGATGTCACTCAACGTGACTTCATTCGCAATCGATGTACGCTCTGATTGGTTCTTCTGTCGTTAGTAAGTGAAATTTACACCTCGGATTTTGAACACTGAAGGGGTCAGATGAATCAAGGCAGGTTCGAAGTGGGAACGTAGAAATTGGCTCGATAAAATGAAGATGCCTAATCATAACCCCCAAGGAAACTTCCCACGTCGATGCGTTGAAGCGTTTGACACCCACACTTGCGTTGAAGCGTTTTTGACGCTGAACGTTGACGAGCATCTGAACGCTCCAACGATCCAGGTCCCAAAAATAGAGAATGAAGATTGGACCTGAAGCGTTGCAGCATTCAGACGTCTGACATCAAACGTGGCGATTGTGTGCTTGTTTGAAATGGTGGTTTACGGGCTGCATACTTACTCTTATTGGTATTAAATCTTTGTTGGTATCTTTATAAATACTATATTTCAAATCAATAGCAAATAGCGGTTGTCTGCATGAATGCTGTTCGCTTTTGTAGCGCTCTAAACATCTATTTTTAGAAATGAAAAAATCTAAGACTGCGTTCTGATTGGCTCAGGCCTCAAGGCCAATAACCATTGAGAACAGCGGGATGCCACATATCCAGACCTGTCTGGTGCATCTTCACAAGTCCAGGTAAATCGTGAATCCCCGCACATAGACTGCAGTACTCTCTGTTAATTCAAGATATTAACAGACAGTGATAGTGTACTGTTCCAGCTGTCTCCCCTTCAGAGATTGGTCATTCGACTCCGCCATTTCAAACTAAGACGAGCATTTTCATTGGATCACTATTTATAGGAGCCACCCCAATCTTCATACACAACCACGTGACTGTCTCAGTTGACCGATGACATAGCGCGGCATCGTTTTCGATTTCAAAATCTGGCGTATAACTGGGAAATGTTGTTGTTGCTACATCAGCCTATCATTGGCCCTCCGTAGAAGGGTCCAATACTATAGGCTATCCCCGCACAGGGTTTACTTGGACATTTTTGGTGATTCGAGTGAGTTCTTGAGTCATTGCCTCAATCTCGAACATTTCATCCCCGAGGTTATTTTGAATTAGCATGTCGGTATCCCAAGCCGGCGGTTTTTGCCTTGACTCTCGATGTCGATTTCAGCCTGACATCAAAGTTATGCCAGCGATGTCACATCTCAAACCGTCCAGCTAGTGGATTGGAGTAATGAGCTAGCTGAACCTGTTGAATAATTGGTTTGATTTAGAGGATACCCCTTGATCTTTTTTTATCCAGAACTATCGTGTGCAACCATGCAACCAAGGCAATGTATAGATACCCTAACAAATCGATCAATACACTGGCTCCCGAGGATGGCCTGGTGGGCCACATGCCTCTCACGCTCCACACCTCTCATACGACACGATTTGCGTTTTCTATTCTACTCGTCGTACCGGAAGTGACATGATAACCCGTCCACATGAGAACTTAACATAGATACGTCAAAGTTAAAATCAAAAAACGAAAAACGGACAAGTCGAAGCAATTTTCAATATTTGATTTTCATTTTTGCGTGAAGCAAAACGAAAAACGAAAATTGACTGTCAAATATCAATTTTCGTTTTTTGTTTTTGTAATCCCAGAATCAAAAATTGAAAATTGACGGTCAAATTTCAATTTTTGATTTTCAGAACACAAAAACAAAAAACGAAAATTGAAAATGACGGTCAATTTTCAATTTTTGATTTTGAGAAACCAAAAACAAAAAACGAAAATTGAAAATTGACGGTCAAATTTCAATTTTTGATTTTGAGAACACAAAAACAAAAAACGAAAATTGAAAATTGACGGTCAATTTTCAATTTTTGATTTTGAGAACACAAAAACAAAAAACAAAAATTGAATTGTGCAAGGTTACACGGACCGTCTCTCATTCATCGTTAGCTTCTCACCAGTAAGACATCTGATTTTCAGGTAACCCTATTTGTACCCTGTTGACATCATGATGTCTGGCCTATTCAAATTAACGCCACTCACCGTTTGAGAGATATCGCCTATTGTCGATTTTTATGGTGTCATTTGCGGTTGATCTACTTCATTCGTGAACTCACTACTATTCTTTTCTTAGCCTTCGGGAATCCCGATAACCCAGTTTCGTCACCCTGACGTGACTCAGGTTCGATCATAGTGGTCAAAGTTCACATGTGGCAGTCCATATCCTCTCATGTTAAAGAGATATTAAAGACGTCACTTCCTACCCAAGTACCAGACCTGAGCGATGTATGGTTTATCCGTAAGTATCTGTGCCATCCCTGGAGCTGGTTTGATTCGGTGACCCCTGTTTGGCCAATTTTCGAAGCGATTTTTCGATCTTTTCATCTCAAAGACGGTGACGAAAATGATAGATAATAATTCATTTAAATTATTTTCGCATGTTTTTAGGTACGGAAATGAACGAAAACGTCGCATTATGAATTTGCGTATAGTATTTTAAACCTAGCAATTGCCAAAATTCGCATTTAGTTCCTGATGCTTGATCAATCGACGCTCATTTGGTGACCCTCACAGAAATAGGGCGCAATGGAGTATTTAAGGCGCAAATATAGCGCATCAATTTAGCCAGCTTGGGCACAGTTACGGCGCGCGCCTTATCAGCTCCCCCCCCCCCTCCTCCTCCATTTTGCCAATAGATTCAATATGGCTAGGAGCTCGTTCCAAATATTTTAATTGTGTCATATACATGTATGCGCCCTATTAGAGAATAGGGCACATATGGGGTGCAATCTTTGGCGCAGATAAGGCGCAGTCGGGTCGCAATTAGCGTGCAGTTGAGCGCACTCTCCGAATAATAGCATAAATGTTGTAGGCCTACTGTTAGGGCGCATTTCGGGTGCAGTTTGGGCACATTCGGGGCCCAGATAGAAGGCAGTTTGGGCGCAGTTCGGGAACAGACTGACAGAACACATAAATTGAAGAAGCGAATACCCTATTTCTTCTAATTATTCAGATGGAAAAACTTAACTTCAGTCATCTGTGGAGAGAAATTCTGCAAACATTACACAAATTTTACTAGCTATATTTTCAGTTCTTGGGATAAATGACATATCCATGCCACCGAATTTAGTCTCAGTTGACATAATGATGTTTTTCTGCTTCAAAGTCTAAAAATGTTGTTTAAAAAATTAGAAGAAATAGGGTAAGGCGCAAAACACTGGAAAATAAATAAAATATTGGTTTACTGTTAACAGGCTGTATTAGCCTCTGACTATCTCATCTAATTAAATCTAATGAAGTTCATCTATAATGTGCGTTCATGGTTTGAATTAAATTTTATGTAATAATGAAAATAATATGTATTACAGCGAGCTGTTATAGAATTGGTACATCAGGATGCCATCTGTTGCTTTTTTCTATTTTTGTTGAGTTTTTGTCTTCAAATTTCTTCCACATACATCTGAAACCCTTTGCAGTAACTACTCGCTAAAAACAGAAAACACACTTATCAAGTCCGCAATCTCGAGGAGACAGTTACGACATTACCGTTATGTAAAATGGCAATGAGAGTCAACGTTACCGAACTTTCAACTCTGCTGAAAATGCTGAAATCCATCAGCGCCAAGATTCGAGGTTGTTTTCTATGGAAGTTTTTCCGGTTTATTTATAGTTTCACTACGGTTTCAACGGATTGGCAAACACTTCAACGCAATTGAGTGTTTGTAATACCAACACCATGCTAGATTTTAACTGATTTGAAATCCCTATTCATCGGTGTCTTTAGTGCATGACCAAAATATTTAAATTGCCGTGAGAACGAAAATGAAAAGGATAAACTCGCATTAAAGGAGACCCGTTTAGACCCTCGATATTTGGCGCATTATATATTTGGATGCGACCGAATATTTTTGGGTAACCGCGTTGACCTCGTGGAGCATAGATTTAAAGAGCGGGCTGACACGTCAGCTCAATACCACAGGGGCTCGTTACCATTGTTATTTGGTTAACTGTGTTGATTACAGGGGGCGGGGTCGAGGTAGGGAATAAATGCCCCATTTATTCCCTACCTCGACCCCCCCACCTCTGTAATCAACTCAATTAACCAATTAACAACGGTTACGAGCCCCTGTGCTCAATACTAAAATAGCCTGGCGCAAATTTTTGGGGCCACAGCACGTGCGCAACAACCCATGGCTGTGGTCGATTTTCAATGTATTGATATATACACGCTTTGGATTGGTCGATTTTCAATACACTGCCCAATCAATACATTGCTAGCCTTTAAATGCAACGAATTTTGACAGGGCTTTTTGGGACCTGTCCAGGCCTGACGGAGGGGGCGAAATGTCCCCCCCCCCCCTTAATTATTTTTCGTACCCTAGCTAGGTGGTTGAAACTTACCACACTATACCCTTGGGTCAAACTCTACCAGAAAATGTTAAAAAAACTACAAGATGGTCGCGTTGGTGACGTCACATTTTCAAAAACGGTATTTTTTGGTCGATTTTCCGGTTAGATTTTTTGAATTTTTCCTTTTTCACTATACCCTGACTAACAAATGCCTGTTGTTTCGTCCAGGGTTTAGAAAAAAAAAGAAGAAAAAAATTGAGACTGAAGAGAATAATTCGGACACGTGCCAGATTTCCTAGTTTATACTATACATGTATCCTACCGTCTGCATAAGTAGAGCACGTAGTTATGGCACGAGTGCAGACTTAGAGTATGTCTACCTCATCCGCGGTGTAAAATTGAGCATTTCAAAGTTTCGTAGTTTTGTCCTGAATAGCGATATATGGTTATCGGGAATATAAAAGAAATTATCTAAAATCACCACTAATTGCTGTGGTCCAGCTAATCTAGTTTCGAATAGATTCCCCATTTGAACGAGAATCAGTTAACAGATGTAATATTGAGAAAATGTGCAGTCAGGCCTATATTGGTAAATACAAGCCTTTTTAGAGACAAATAGAGAGGACATAAATCGACATCAGTTTATTGTTCGATATTACGCTATTTTCTATTTCGTACTCTCTCGAACATTATTCCAGGGGGAGTTATTCCTATGAAAGTACGGTGGAGAAGAATCACAAGAATTGTTGAAGACATGGATGACAACGGTCGATATCAGATTGTAGAAACGAACATAAGTAGTAAAATGAAGAGTAAATACAATGCACGTACTGAAGGCACTCGACCGGGGTGTATAATATTTGATCTCCGGTTCCTTACAATTCCTGAATTATTACGATGCTGGTCGGACTACGTTGATGGTGTCCTGGTTGATACACTTTCAAAGACAGCGTTTGACGGAATTTCAGCATCAGCCGAGGATGAGGACCAGAGTGAAGTTAAGCTCAGCCTACATATTCCTGGACAAGAGTTCCTTGATGCCCTCACTCTGTTAATCAAGCAAGCCAAAACCATAGTGAAACCAGCGGGAAAAGATACACGCGCAACATATCAGAACATCTCAGAAAGCAAGACAATCAGTGAGCTATTAAAATGGTGGCTTGAAGGTAAAGATGACGGCGACATACCAGACCAGGTTTTCCTTGATGCTCTCACCCATATGGTTCAACAAGAGGAAGCCACTGGAAACTCCGAGGAAAGTGAGTTATACACACATTCCCCACATCAGAGCAAAATTCATTATGTTCCGCGCCTGTAAGGCGTGGTGGACATATTAGTCTAGGAACCAGGATCGAGTTTTGGTGAAATTGTTCACCCTATCGACAAAATAATTTCCATCTATACCATGACTTTGGGGGTTTTACCCAGGGTGGATGTAGAGTTCCAAATTGGTGCAGTTTTTTCTGTAGCGGACGATATGTCCCAGTACAGACATCCATTCTACTTTGCCAAAAATGGGAGTAGGTGTATTTTAATCGCCGTAGCTTTTTTGTTATTGGTCTAATCTGCCTAAACCATCATATATTAATCATTAATAGTAGCAGAGTTATATGTTATCAAGATTTGTTCCTGTATTGCGTCCTGGTAATGTCACTTGAGGACCATATCCAAATGTCATCTGAAAAAATTGCTCCGGTTTAAAAAGGGGGGTAGGTGTATTTGGTTCGCTATATCACCCTTATTATTGAACCAATCTATGTAAACGGGATGAAATTTGCTCCGTGTTACCTCGCGAAGTCTTTTAGTACCTAAAATCGTGGTTGTATCTCAACCATATGATGTATTTGGAGGTGGTATTCAAATGAAATTTTATCAGAAAAATATATTGCCGCTTGAAAAACGTGCATGTGTGATTGAACTGCCACATCTTTCTTAATATTACGGTTTTTACAACAGCGTGAACTTTCAACATTAGCATATTACTTTTAGAACAAGAAAAGATTTCGAATGTTCATTCCATCGCAATAAAGAATTTGTTCGGCAGTATTCTGCTCGTGTCCATTACAGTGATGAAATGCACACAGCGGAACGGTCGCATTGATAGCTAACCTTGAAAAGTACTTTTGCTTCACGAGATTGTGGGTAGTAAAACACAACAACCTTGCAATTAAATGCTTCACTTTATGGGCGTGTGAGTCTGCATGTTACACGAAATGAAGAGACAGACCGTGTTTATCGTATGGAGATTACAGTTAGCGATCTGTACAGAAAAGCGTTGTATTTTAGATTATATTTCCTCGCCTGGCCTCCTCGTCGAGCGAAAAATTGCAAGGAACATCTGTTCGATCAGCCCTTGTTGATTAGAATCACAGACAAACTTAACTGCTTTCGTTTCTAAAATCATTTAAATTCGATGTCTGGTTATATGCTCATCCATGCCTTGAAAATGTGCAAAATAGAAGAGATTTCTCGTATATTGATCATGTAAGGAGGGAGATAGCTCATTCCATATTGAATATACAGAGGGCATATATAATATATTTTATCAATTGGAAGGAGAGGTAATATTGGAATATTGCACTCATTCCATGACATTTAGTAAATACAATTCAATTTCATAGCCTATAGTTGGGCCATCGGCATTGGTTTCAGCAAGCCGGTATATGTTGTGTAGTGACAAATTTTCTACTCTCGAGATAAAAAAAAATATTATTGGTTTTTACCATTTTCCATGATTAATTGAGGTCGCTATACTAATTCGTTAGTAAAAGGCGGAACATTATTATATGACTTGTGATTTTGGTTCAGAAAGACGAAATCCCAAAAACAAATTTGTCTACTGCACTGCATGTTACATAAAACATTCGCAATATTACGGTTCGTATTTGAGCGTGGGCTTTCAATGATAGGCGTTTACTTTTAGACACATCTTCGAATGTTTATTTCAAGGTAGCAAAAACTTTGTCCAACATTGCTGCGTTTCCGTTCCACACTGCAATGTATTTCAACAGAGAACAGAATACTATAAAACGCAACAATTAACAGCACTAAACTTCGAGCAAATTTGTTTTCTGATTGCGGCTCGGAGGTAAATTTGATGTCACACTACATGCCGTGCCGGCTGATTTAAGCGTGTCATTGTCTGACCAACTCAACGAACGAATGCGGTGGAAATGAACATCACTTGGATGGGACTAAACATTCGACAACAAAAGACAACGGCCTCTGCTGAAAGATCACGCTCGACTAAGAACCGTAGTAATGGACAAGAGCAGCGTACTGCCGGAAAAAATCCTTATTGCGATGAAATGAACATTCGAAATCCTTTGTCATTCTAAAAGTAATATGCTAATGTTGAAAGTTCACGCTGTTGTAAAAACCGTAATAATGACCCTATCTGTCTGAAATTCATTAGATTTTATTCAGCATTTATGCCACTGCCATATACAACCACGATTCATTTTTAGCTCGCCGTATACGAAGTAGGCGAGGTATTGGGAGAGAGAGGGGAAAAGTGGCGGTGTCGGTGTTGGTGTTGGTGTTGGTGTCGGTGTTGGTGTCCGGTTAGACTTTTATGTTTAGGCTGGACTTAGAAAGTTTTCTGGGTTAATCTTTTTTGTTTAGGCTGGACTTTTGACTTCTTATTAGGCATGAGATGCAGTGAACATTGTATATACAGTCATACATACCAAATCACATACAGTATATTCCTTTATAGTATTTACTAATAGTTTTTGACATTATTTTATTTCAGAAGTACAATATCAAAATAACTGGCGGGGGAATCCCGAAGTACCGAACCCCTGTTAGTTTTTAATTTCGTGTCCCCTTAAATGAAGGACGCCATTTTCTTAAATTTTATCAAATTCTCGTTGACCCTGAAGCTTTTGCACAACCATATCTGTGTCCACACATTTAACTTACTATATTAATTAAAAGTGAGCAGTTTGTGAGCTCAGTCTTTACCCGTGCACATTATTATGGAGCATTACAGTATGATTGGACACAGTTGTCATTGCATTCTTTTAGTTGCATACAAATGTGAAGGTTTACCACAGTGCAAGTGTCCCATTGCATGCTTGAAATGATAGATTTAGTCCTACTATTGCACTGTTATTAGCTTTGTTTGTTCACATATCATCACACAAAGTTACACCAAGAACGTGCTCAAAATTGCACACCTATTGTTCCTAACTATACATAAACATGTATTCATCAGATCTATGCAATGGGATGTGTAGGCTTACTTTTGAAAAAAAATGTAATCTTTATTGGTAGTTATATAATATAGTTCCTCCTTCAATCCAACCTCAACATCACTAAATATAGAAATCATATTTCTTAATAAATTTATTATTTTAAATGATGTGCATTGCCAATGAAGTGCAACCTCAAATGACGTGCCATCCTGAAGGGCTCAATCTTTTTGCGAAGCTGCATATATCTCTTATATGTGATACTAACCTATTAGGTAGGAGATGCAGTGTACATTGTAGGTTTATACTTGGTGTAAGAACGCACAAGACAAAGCCTACAATAGCCTGTCTGAGCTCAACAATGCGTCTAGACGTGACCCTTTTCAGCTGCACAAAAGCCTTAACAATGCGTACTTACACCAAGTATCGACCTGTTACATATACACAAACACGTCAAATCAACTACAATATATTCCTTTATAGTAATTACTAATAGTTTAATGACGTTATTTCATTTCAGAAGTACAATATTAAATATTAACCCCTGGTGGTTTGGAATTTTGTGTCGCCTTTAATGAAGAACACCATTTCCTTCAGTTTTGGTATCGAATCCCATTCCTCGTCATGATTTAACCTAAAGCTTTTGCACGAACCATATTTGTCCAGGCATTTCACACTCACATCTCAGACCAAATTTCAATTGTACATGTATTCATAATGACATGTATAAGCTTACTTTTGGAAAAAAAGGTAATCTTTATTTCAAGTTTTATAATATAGTTCATCTTTCAATCCAACTTCAACATCACTGACAAAGAAGTCAAATTTTTATTGCAATATGTATTGTCATTGCCAGTGATGTGCAACCTGAAGGGCTCGATCTTTATGCGAAGCTGCATGTTATTGACAATACCCAAAAGGCGAGCTGCCGGGTTACACATAACCCTTGTTATATCTCAACCTAGTATGACATACTTGGGGACCGTATCCAAATGTCAACTCAAAAAATACTCCTTTCCAAAATGGGGGTATGTGTAAATGTGTTGCTATATCCTTCTTATTACTGATCCAAATATGTCTGAATATCGTAATATGATTCTTAATATTACTTAGCAGTGTTTTTCAGTTAGTACTTCGTTTGATCGTTCAACCATATGATGTAATTGGAGATTGTATTCAAATTTCACTTGAACAAATCTACTCCGTCGTGAAAAGGGGGTTATGTTTAAATGACCGGCTACATATTTCTTAATAATTATTTGGGGCTGTCTAAACTGCCTCATTTATTACTCAGCAGTTGAAAGCGAAGTTTCTCCTATTAGCGAGATAGATGATAGTTTTCCAACTCTATAACGTCGTATGGGGACGATATTTAAATATCAAGTCGAAAACGTACTCGCGGTCGCTAAATGGGGTATGTTTGATTATATAGCAATATATTTTTTTCAATACTGATCCAATCTGCCTGGACTGTGTCGTATATTAGTGAACATTGTTATCATATTTTTATCATATGTAACTGAGATTCGTTTTAAAATACAAACTGAATAAACTATTCGCTGTTGAAAATTATGGGAAAGCAGAACATAGGTAATCATCTTCGCTAGCCAAGTCGACGTACACCACGTTGCTATGTACATTGCCTTGGCATACTTCTCTAGTGAAGTTGGAACGTTAATCCTCATTGATGATTGGATGCAGAGACGGCGTGCTGCACCCAATCAGAATGCGCGTTACGTAGTAGTTGGTTTCCCAAGATGGCGGCCCCCACTAAGAATGAGTTTTGTCAAATGTGCGGAGAATTCTACCGAAAAGATACAGGAAGAGCACTTTCACGGCCACTTTCGGTGTTTCTGATCAATTGAATCAGATTTTGAGACACGCTGCAAGGTCGAACGATAACGAATCGCCTCACGTGTGTGCCGACTTGAGATTGAAGGGGAACAGCTCCTGGTGGCAAAAAGTCTCTCGCCGGTAAAACGTCCACTAGGCGACACAGAGCAGTATTCCTCTGCCACTAGCCAAGAATGTCAAGGCAGCGTAGAGGGCTTCGCAATGTAGTTGACTTTGCTGGTGAAGATGATAGGTAATAGGTTCAGCATATCTTCTTAATGAATAGTTTGTCTGTAACTGTTTCACTATATATCTCTTAAGAACAACTGCATCAGTTATTCACAGAGTTAGTAATTTGTGTCAAACGAGTATAAATGAGACTTGTAAAGGCTACAGAATGAGTGGTACAATAATTCAGGTAACTTTAATATCATTGCATATTTACTTGCCGCATACTTGCGGCCTTGGCCATCGTCAGACATTTTTCATGAGATTGAGGATAATTTCATATGTCACTGTACACCTCCAGCTTCATAAAATTTACTGCAACAGTTTCATGTTGATTTTTCAGCTTGTTTATGTGAGCTTTTCACTGGAGCTTCACCGATAAATTACGAAACAACCATTGATCTTATTCAAAATGCACACTCGCCAAGAAAATATTCACCGTATTGCTAATCAAGTTGGACCACTCGATACGAAGTAAATTTCAAATTTCTAACAACTGAATTGCGTCCCATTATCTGTAGAAGAAAATATACTGGATAACAGATGGGGGAAATCTGGGCCCAAGATGATGAGTTTTGGTGTGAAACATTGAATGCCCCGAATAATAAAACGATTCCTTCATTGAATGACATCTTGTCCCTGTCATATTCAATTGATCTCTGACTTGTTAATCCAAAACGATTAAAACAGAAATTTTGGTGCATTCAGCCTTGATTGCGATAGGTATATTCATCATTATGCTTAGCATCTGATAGCAATCCGCAAAAGGCAAGTCATTTGACCTCAACATGTCAATTTAATTGATGCTGATGCTGAACTGATTCTTGATGATGGAAACAGACTCCATTCTTCAAGTGTCAATGCCAACCTTCTGTCCTTAATTAAGGTCTACCATCCGCTGACTGCGCATAACTGTAACCAATCAGACTTATACGTTTCAAAACTTAGCTGATTGGTTGCTCAATATCGAGCTATGAACGTATGAAGAGTTAAACGAATAACTCGATTGTTTCCTAAAAAGTATAAATGATGGGAATTATGCTTCTGGTGTGAAGTTTTTCTTCTTGAAATCCGCGAAATGCTGTTACGCTGGTGATGAGAAGGGTGTTAATATGTTAAATCTGATAATATGAGATGGACAAGCTCAGGCCAAGCCAAAACGATGGTAGAGGGTTACATGTGTATTCGAGTTCCGCAAAACGCCCCATATTAAGCGTGATCCGTGCGTCTGGCCTTAGACGTGTAATCCAGGATCTTTTGCACGAAGTATAGTAGAAATATATTCAAAATAAACCAGGATAAAAAGTTTCCGGTATGATGTGTTGTAGAGCGATTTTGATGTTCGCGTTTTTGAAAAAATACATATATTAAAGAAGCAGTTGCTTTGCGGCTATTACTCCTGCTCAAAGGGGATTTTCAACTACTATAATTGGGTAACTCCAGCTGGTAAGCCACTCTGTACTAAATCTACTGATCTACTACGCATGAGTGATTGATATCGTATCACTATTAACAAAGCTCTTTTCAATGCATTAGCCACGTGATCAGTCTGGGAAGATACTTTAGGTCCCCAACCTAGAAATCAGCTCACCGGCTCGGCGATGGTTGTCTTCAACAGCCATGTTCACTCAATCCTACCTGCTAATAATCTTCTGACGTGGTACACTTGAATAGTGAAACTGGATTGAATATTTCCTGGCATCATGCAATCTCCTTTAACACCATACTACCTATTTATTTGTGTTCATTTGTAAATTGAATACAGGCCATGTGATATCATACGGTTAATATACAAGAACACTTTTACTTTTACTCAAAAACACTGAATCAATAATCATTGAAATGTAATTATATCCATATCGTCTTTGCGGGACGGAACATTTTATTTCTATCAGTAATTCTGACGGCCCCTATTTGTGGTCAACGGTTGAAATGAAAAAAAAAATACTGACACGACGTTACTTAGTGCGGAGCAGTCGGAAATGAGGTTTAGACAGATTAGACAATATTTAAGGGGGATATAAATCTTTAGTTTCATATACACCCGTCATTTTTGGTTCAACTGACAGGTGAATATTACCTCCAAGTGACATCATACAATTGGGATACAAAAAACACCTCTGATAATGCTAAACACTACGCAAAATGGTTTTTACCCCTCGGCCAACTTTGGCCTACGGGTATTGTCGTCATCATGTACGGCTGTCCGTACGTCCGTACGTCCGTCCGACCGTTACCGCGATATCTACAGAACCGTTTCATGCATGGTAACCAAACTTGTTACATCTATTTATCTTCACGTAAATCAGAAGCCTATCAAAAATGAGTCATCTCGGAAAATATTTTGCAGAGTTATGCCCCTTTTTACAAATAAAAATCCATTTATGATTTGTTATTGTGATAATTTCAGAACTGTTCCATATACAACATCCTAACGTGATACAGTTGTTTCTCTTGACCTGAACTAGATGTCTATCGAAAATGAGTCGTGTCAGAAAGTATTTTGCAGAGTTATGCCCCTTGTCTAATAAAATCCGTTACCGCGATATCTACAGAACCGTTTCATGCATGGCAACCAAACTTGTTACATCTATTTATCTTCACGTAAATCAGAAGCCTATCGAAAATGAGTCATCTCGGACAATATTTTGCAGAGTTATGCCCCTTTTTACAAATAAAAATCCATTTATGATTTGTTATTGTGATAATTTCAGAACCGTTCCATATACAACATCCTAACGTGATACAGTTGTTTCTCTTGACCTGAACTAGATGCCTATCGAAAATGAGTCGTGTCAGAAAGTATTTTGCAGAGTTATGCCCCTTGTCTAATAAAATCCACTAATTCCTATGTTAAGTTTGCATATAATTTCTATATCATGTTTGTATACTATCACATTTATTTATTGATTGGATAACTGATTTATTGATTTATTCTCTTACACAATGCGAAGAATGCCTGCAAATCTGTTTTGAAAATGACACTAGATGCCTATCGAAAATGAGTCGTGTCAGAAAGTATTTTGCAGAGTTATGCCCCTTGTCTAACAAAATCCACTAATTCCTATGTTAAGTTTGTATATTATTTCTATATCATGTTAGTATACTATCACAGTTATTTATTGATTGGAGGACTGATTTATTGATTTATTCTCTTAGACAATGCAAAGAATGCTTGCAAATCTGTTTTGAAAATGACATACATGTGCCATTTAGTATACATGTACTGTATTTATCTAGCCATGTGTACTGCTGTTTTGGTGAGACATCGATACAGCTATTTCAATTTATTCCAGAAACAAATTAATTTAAGGGGAGGAACACTTTTTTTTTTCAAAGAAAGTACACTTACAATACCAGGGGTAAATATTTCTTCCCACAAGCCAATCAATTGGTAGAGACACCCTTACATTATAATAGCTGGGGTTCATGGCCGAGGGTTTTCGATAGCGCAGCTTCATGTTTTTTTCAGTTGACATTTGGATATGGTCCCCACGTGAAGCCACACGATTGGATTACATAAACAAATCATGATATTATATAACGCTGTCATTATTGATGAGTAATATATACTATAGCTCAGATCGATTGGGCTATAAATAAGATTGACATAGTTGTTTGAAGTCACCGACTCGATGGAACAAAAGGAATATCTGTAGGGTGTCATTTCGGCAGCAATAAAAAAAGGTCTGCACCGCTTTGGAACTCTACATCCACCCTGGTTGATACCCGCAATGGTTATGGAAATTCATGGTATAGATGAAAATTACCTTGCTGGTGGGGTGAGCAAATTTCTAGAATAAGGCTTTTTTTTCAACTGGGCTCCCAGACTATAGACTATTCGGCCTATTCTGTTTGCGCAGCTTTCGAACAATAACTCTGGAAAGACTAGACCAATTGTTTTCAACTCTCAAATATGTGTGTCTTTTCTTGATCCCCAAAGGGGATTGTATTTCAGCTAAATCAATCCAAGCGTTGTATGCCCATATATGGGTGCCAGCTTCATATACATGTGTATGGGGGTTTACTAGTAAGCCTGCATGTACATCTTCCTAGAATGTGTTTAAACAGTTCCACTGAAACACTTATCATGGAGCTAAAAAGCTCCATGTACATGTATGGAGAGTGAAATGATAATTAAGGAATCTGCGATATTTCTGCAATTTTTGTTTTCCACATCTGCAGTTAGCTTAAAAATATATGGAATATTTTATAGAGATATATTGTAGACATAAGATCATACTGAGTGAGTTTACCTTTAAATTTATTTGTAAAATCTGTAACGAATATATAATCAAACTTATCTGAGCTGTAAAATATGTTCGTTACATGCTATAGTTTAAATATGTCTAAATTATATAACATGCATATGCATTTGCCTTTTCTAATGCTTCGACTCATCAGGCCAATTTTGACTGAATTTGATATCTGGACAAATTTTACATCTTTGTAGCTCTATAGTCTGTCTATATGTGAGGAAAAAAGTGACAATCTTTATTATTATCATCTTTTAGTATGTGAAATATGTCACCTGTCGAAATTTCGTACCCACCAATTTTACCGAAATGTCCCAACGCCGATAATAAGATGCCACTCGATATGAAGGCCAGCATCATCTCATTCACAATAACGACTAGAGATAGGCGTGTTTCATCATTCATTTAATTGTTATGAAATGAGCTTACACACATTAGGGAAAGTGATGCAATTTGAACATTCACACAACCTAGCCCAATCTCCAATATACCGGTCGACACAAGTTTATTGTAGCAGTAAGAACACTGATATTGCCGTTGATTGGAACATCTGGATTGCGAGCAGGAGTTAGGACTGCCAATACTATTACCAGATGTTATTGTGTTACGAGTAAGTAAAGATTTTGTTTCTATTTTTGGAGTAAATGTGATATGCAAGGCACGATTGTAATGTATTCTCGCTAATAATTCACATTTTGTAGATATTTTACCTAAAGATTATCATGTGAACTTATAGCAGGGAATATTGTTGAATATCCGCAAAATTTCCTTCCACCTGTAAAAACGCTGAACTTGTATTGCTCTGAAGAGGCAATGTTTGTCTTTTTGCCCGAAAAAAAACCCAATTACCACTGATGCAGGCTGCTATGTATATTGTACATGTACAATGTCCTAAATTGTTTTGCTTGACATAATTATTTGAAATTGTGTAACACTGGTTACTGTTTACTAAAAAAGACGACAGTAACTATACTGTGCCGACACGTAAGTTTTAAGTTAATGATCGGTGCATTGATGAATAAACACACGTGCCCGATCAAAGTCAAAGTAAAGAAACACTGGAGAGATTCTGTAATCACTATGGGCAGTTTGACATAATGGCTTATATCGATTATCCTAAAAAGCCTCGTCAGGAACCTCGTTGAGTAAAATATTCAATTTTGGATGGAGCAAAATTCTGTTTTATGAAACTGGCCCTTAAAGTATTTTTGGGGATCTCCCTCTATAAGTTTTGAAGGATTTGCCTCGATTTGGCGTTGTAGGGTTGTCCAAAGTACAGCCAAGTCCCACATCCGCCCTTGGAAGCAAGGAATTTGTTGAAGTTTATTTCAACTGTTTTTTACACCAAGATGATGTGTTACTTAATTAAATCTTTCCTATGTTTTATCTTTTAAATTGTTTTAATGTTTTGTTCCTTTTATTAGCAATTAATTCGTCGAGGAAATCACTGTGCATGTGAGGCCATAATGAAAAACCTGTTCGTTGCAACAACTCCAGAAATGTGGATCGTTTGACAACATCCTGCCTTCGACTCTACCTGTTTATATTTCATGATATATTGCTGAGTTAAAGTGATACTAACTCTTGAGAAAGACGCTTTCTAATTCTAGATATATTTTACTTACGTCAGAATGTGACTTTCCTTATCAGAAAGGTTTGCTGAGAACGCGATCTTTTTTTCGACAGCTATGATGTGAAACTGCAATGAAACTGGCCCAGCGTATTATGGGTGGATTTATTAATAGAAATAGTCCAACCTCGTTCCCAGGCACTTACTAACAATATGCACCCGTTTCCGAAAAGTCAGAACGACTCGATGAGTCTAGCAAATTATCCGGTAGACTTTGACGAATAAAACCAAAACTGGCATATTGCAACAACATCTTGGATAGACTTCTGGGAGTGGAGCTACGGTGTTTTTCACTCTTTATTTTTTGAAGTTGTTATTGACCCGTGGAAAAGTTAGAATAACGCCATCGGGCTATTCTTCATTTTGCGTAATTACGATAGGGTTGAGTGGATTCTTTGAGACAATAACATTAGGCATAGAGGTGTGCTAGGTAAAATTAAATAGACGAATTCAACTTTATCAACACAAAACTATAATGTATGGGTTATTGTCCGATATCATAACCCCACATTTCCTTCTTCAACAGTCCGGTCTGTCTGCCAACTGAATACAATTAATAGAAAATGTTGTATTTAAAATCCCTATCTCCAGCACATGTACCGGTAACTTAATCACCTGTCTTATAAAAGTTCAGTCTTTCGCTGTATCTTCATAAATCAGAAAATGTAAATACGGTACGTTTATTCTAATGAGGTATTTTTACTGCCCTGATTTAACTAGATCAAACTATCTGGTAGTGCATAAGTATCCATATTTTAAACTCTGACATTTTTCTATTCACTCTCCAAACCATATAGTCTAGCATAAATCCCAAATCAGATCAGTCGGCGGTACATTACCTTTCAAATTTGCATTTTAAAAATTTTAGTCGTTTTTTCGGCCTTTTCTGGGATAAAAAATAGAATGCTAGTTCCGAGCTATGAAACTATCGCTGCGTCTGCCAACAGAAAATGGCGTGATCATATTATTTATCCTTAGCATTATTTGCACATGCTAAAGGCATAACATCCTGATCGCGCTATTATACCCCATTACAGAACATTATCCAGTAAACACAAAGTGGTTATTGATCTGCAGAAAAGGATGAATATCCCGATCACGCTATTATACCGTATTACGGAACAATATACACTTCCTTTATTTTATAATTATTTTTTTAATGAAGGGAGTAGATCATGTTCTTTTCCATGCGCTTATGATACAATAACATTGTGATTTACGAAGTTCTTCAAAACAGGCTGAATTTCATACATAAATTGTCCAGACACCTCAAGATAGGATAAAAATAAACAAAGCATCGATATCTGCCACAACAGTTCTAACCATTTGTGTGAATAGCGGTTCCAAAGGGAGTAGGACTGAAGCGTACTGTAAACCAAAAATTGGGCCTGTCACATTCAATGATGGATAGCAAAGGAGGCTCCTTGGACAGAAGATTATGCGTGTGGTACTCCCATAAATAAATCCGTATTCACTTCCGACAAAAGAACCTCCAGGGAATTTTCCCATCTCCACTCCCAATCCCCTCTCCCTTGGACATCGGGCCAAAAAGGCTCCATTTATCTGTTTTAGCTACTTTTTACAAAAATGTATATGATGATCCCTCACATTTATTTCATATTTCACAAGAAGTATATAAATTCTTCTTTATGTGGTAAACTGAAAAAAATTACCGGGAAATTAGACTTAATGAGCCCTCCCTAAACGGGCTCATTGTCTCCCACCACATATGTAGCAGCACCATGCGTCAGTAATTCCATCTTTCCGTTACACTATTCTTGTCTGGTCAATGACTCAAAAATTATTGAACCAATCGACTTCAAACTTGGAGATCGTCCTAACATCGATGAGAGGACCGTTGGAATGGCTTTCCAATCACCTGTGTAATCCAAGATGACCGCTATCAGCCAGATTCGATTTTCAGCAGTTGGATCTTCACAGATTTCTTGTCTGACCAATAACTCGAGAATTATTAAACCGATCGACTTCAAACTTAAACAGTGTCTTGCCATCGATGAGCGGATGGTTGGAATTGCTTTTCAGGTACCTGTGTAATCCAAGATGGTCACCAGCTATCTTGGATTTTCAGAAGTTGGATTTTGTCTGGACAATAACTCGAGAAAAATTGAACGGATCGACTTCAAACTTGGACAGTGTCTTGACATCCGTGGAAGAACGGTTGGGATTGCTTTTCAGTGACCTGTGTAATCCAAGATGGCAACTGTCAGCCATCTTGAATTTCAAGCACTTGAATCTTGTCTGGGCAATAAATCGAGAATGATAGAACTGATCGACTTCAGTCATGGATAGTGGCTCTACATCGATGTTTTTCAGTTACCTGCATACTCCAATATGGCCGCCGTCAGCCATTTAGATATTTCTTGTCTGACCAATAACTCGAAAACTATTGAACTGATAGACTTCAAACTTGAAGAGTGCCTTGACATTGGTGAGCGGATGATGAGAGGACAGCATTCCTCTTCAATTACCTGTTTAATCCAACATGACCACCATCAGCCATCTTGCATTGTCAGCAGTTGGATCTTTACACATTTCATGTCCGACCAATAACTCGAGAACTATTGAACCAATCGTCTTCAAACTTGGAAAGTGTCTTTACAGTTGGATCTTGTCCTGCCAATAACTTGAATGACTGAACTGATCGATTTCAAACTTGGAGAGTGGCTTGAGAGGACAGTTAGGATTGCTTTTCAGTGAAGTGCATAATTAAAGATGGTGGCCACGGTCAGCCATCTTAAATTTTAAGCACGCGGTTTGGATCTATGTGGTTTTCGTTTAAAAATTATTTTCAACAATTCATTCTTGTTCCCAGCTTATTTCCTCTCTCCAACTTCACTGTAAACACCTTAAAAATATGTAAATGACTTCACACATAAAAGACAACATGGCCACTGTGGGATGCGTGACTTACCAGAGAGATCTTCATTTTCAAAATCGTAGTCTTAATCAATGACACGGATTATCGACCTAAAAATATCGACCAAAGAGGCCCACGCCCCCGTCCAGCAGCACCATTTGTGGTGGACCATTCATAAATGGTGCTGCTGTCCTCTATGGTCGCTATTTTCATCTTATCTTAGCCTAACAAGTTATCACTGAAGGTTTAACCACATTAGAAATGAACGTGATCTACTCCCTCAAGGGTCAGCTAGAATTGTAGCGTGACATTGTTGTTTTGTAAGAAATTGATGTCTCTTCTCAAAAGTTTCAATAATTTGAAAATAACAAATCACATCAAGCCCAAACTTCGCAAACGTATAATTGAGTATTAGTAGATGCAATATTGATGCCAACCAGGCATGAACTTTGTCAATTTTGATCTGTTTAAAAAAAAAATTGAAGATATTGAAATCAGAAAAAAAAAAATTCAAGATATTTAATCTTCAACCAGATAAACAACAACGTTATGTAGAGACCCTTAAATGTATGAAAAAATAATATATTGCAACGCTCTGCAACCAGAATCTTGGACGAAATTGGCCCAACTCCAAGATGCAAGATCGGGGTGTATACACCAGTAGTGCAGTACAGCCTAGTCAGTAGGTTGACGTATTTGAATAAGATAACAATCAGAATAATAGATCCCTGTATAAGCCCATGGGCCTAGTTTATTTAGTAACTTGTTTATAATTCATTTAGTTATTACCTCTTGAGTCAAATTTGGACGAAGAGATATTGTCGTCGGCTGTCTGTCCATCTGTCAATTTCCTTGTGAACAAGATATCTCAAGAAGGATTAAAACTTGCAGTTGGAAACTCGAATCACATATGCAGCTGATGATGGGTCAGAAGCCTATTGTAAAGGACAGAACTTGGCTCATTTCATCAAGGTCAAATCCTAGTGTCTGCAATACTTTTCAATTGATCAGAGTTATGGAATCCAAGTCCATGTTACAGATGTAACTGTTGATGAACTTCATGCCTACCTGAGTTGACTGACCTTGACCGTCGTTTACAAATTCCTTCACTGTTTAGTATGGTATATCTTGGGGAATTATAGCCGGACTTTCCAAATTAATACTCTATATGCATCCGACGATGATCCAGAAGAAAGTTCACGGGCAGATTCTATTTATTACCATATTCCATGAAAGTTTTTACCTACATGTACACTGTTAATTCTTACCACAACATCATCTAATAATGGACTGTCGAATATGACTGACATTGACCTATTCTTTCAAGATAAAATTGCATGTCCCATATGCAATTAATTGATAAGAGATCGGGAACCTGCTGGTAGACGATTTCAGTATAGCGAGTAATAAAGAAGAGGTCCTGTTATAGCTTTAGGAATGCGTTTAATTTCTTCCCACAGTACAAAGGTTTTCCCCATCTGAATTGGTACAACAGACCGTCTACAAAACGCTACCTGTATTGTATGAAGTGGGGGCTACATGCACAGTCATCTCAAACAGATCACGTTAAAGTTGGCCGTACACCCTCTGTAATAACTGGCATCCGGACCGTTTAGCTAATATAAGGTTACACTATATACATGTAGGTGTAGAAGCATATATTGGCATGTAGGACATGACAGTAAATGTAATCCGATATGTGTTACTTCAGATATCATAAATACTTCGGTGATTCTGAAGTTAAAATATCATGTTCACAATAGAAGTGTTTATGAGACCTTTTCGATATTGGGGGCATTGCAATAGCACTCCAGACAAACTAATCAAAATGAGTACTGATTGATTCAAGTCCCACAACTTGACTCGATAGGTATTGATGCCCATTGAGCTATTTATATATTTATTTTCACCAACGAATATATTTAAGGCAGTAGATCATCAGCTGCAATAAAAGAGCGTCTGAGATACTAAGGCTACGCCCGAAAATGCACCGTACTCTGAATGTTAGGTGCCGAGGGATGCTTTCTTGGAGAGTCATGGTTGCTTTTTGATCGCCAGAGGTCGTCATTTTTCCCCACCTTCTGCATATCGCTCCAATTTCGAACTGTGAGAATTTGCCTAGATTTTCATAAATAGCTCGCCAAGTTAAGGAGATGAACAGTGCACACACAGGAGATTACCATGCTCTTTGTACATATACTGCATGCAGTCTTTGGATCAATGTATAACGGAATTAGAAAAGAGTCTGTTTTTGTGTTTGAGGCAAACGACATGTGACGTTTACATACGAAAATCTCCTTTGTGGGTGATGGTAATAAAGCCGATTTTTTTCCACTCCAAAACCTGCCATAAGATGGAGATATGATAGATCAAATTGTGCTCCCGGGCTTATTTTGGTATTTTTAGGCATTTTCATGAAGGGTTTTCTCCTGTAGCAAATATATGACACCTCAAATCAAAACCATTCGTGGTTCTTTGCAATAAACCAACTTCCTAACATATTGTGTGACAAAATTATTTTGGTTTGAGGTGTCATATTTTTGCTATAAGAGAAAATCCTCGCTGTAAATGCCTCAACAATACCAAATGAGACCGAGTAGCACATTTTGATCAATCATATCTCCATTTTTATACTACGGAGCATCGCAAATTTTTCGAGGCTAATATTTCAGTATGTAAGCTTCTAGAAAAATCTAATTTGGCAGGTTTTCGATTGAAAAAAAAATCAGCTTAATTACCATCAAACACAAGGAGTTATTCCCGTATTGTCGTCACATATCCTTTCCCTTGATCAAGCAGATTTTACATCCATAATGTGGAATATGACGTAATAAGAGCCTAATTGGCAATAGATGCCACACCTTTTGGAAATAAATCCACGAGTCTTCCCTGTTTTCAATGTTGCAAGGAGTTAGTCGAGGAAATTCTTTTATGGCCGACGGCTGAATATTGAATGTCGGATCTGACGGTTGGTACAGATAGCCAGTGGCCTTGACCGTAAAATTGTTGACACGTGATATTCCCTTAATCGTGAGGTCAAATTTAATGACATATACATCGTCTTCCATTCATTCATCCACTTACATAAACAAAAAATGAGATTTCATAATTTTCTGAATTTGGACCACAGTATCCTGGACATTTCGACCTGAATATGTCTCTTGATCACCATAAGCTTGGGATCAAATTTTATTACAATCCAAATTCTTGAATAGAAGTAATAGCACTGACAATGTTTTCAATAATTTGGGGGGCCTACCTCAGTGACGTTGGCCGTTTTACCTGAATTTTGGTATCTAACACATCGTCTCATGTAGCCACCCACTAACAAAATAGATTATTTCCAGTGACCTTGATAGTTAACCTAATAACGTCAATTTTGTTTCGCGACATCTGTGTGACCCCATAGCTATATCCAAGTAAAATTTGAAGGAAATTGGTCAATTAGGAAGGAGAAGCAAGAGGGGATGAAAGAAATTTGTTATGTCCAATGCAGCCAATTGTTGTTATAGAATTTTATTATATATTTGTTTATTTTTTATTTATTTTATTATTATAAAAAAAAAATTCAATTTTTTTTCACTTTTTTTTTTTTTTTATTTTTAAATAATCTCTTTTATCAGTCTTTTCTCTATCAAATAGTGTGCTTTTTTGAATATGTAAAATATTAATAACTTTATCTCTGTTTTACTGTACATACTTGCTTTAAATATCTGTGTAATAGACAAGTGTTACTACATTTCAATTTATTAAGGCACCGTTTCCAATTATCGTTCGCGAATGAATCGTTTATTTCGTCAAATTTTCTCGAAGTCGCGATTTTTCAAGGCGCGTGGGAATGGTTTTTTTTCTTCAAAATAAACGATTCATTCGCGATCGCTGTTCGAATTTTTTTTATTTTCTGTTGGCAATCGTTTTTCAATCGAGAAAATTCTCGCGAATAAAAAGCGATATCGCGATTCAATCGTTTTTTAATCGAGAAAATATAAGCGATTAAAAAAAAACGATTGGAGATTATAGCCGAAAGTAGTAAGGTTCAGCCTGACTGACCCGCATACACGTTCGAGTTTCTGTACCATAAACACTTCAGTCAGACTATATAAAGTTCGATCATTTTTTCTTCTTCCTTTTCCATTCTTCTTTGCCTTGTGTGAAACTATAGCGTGTTTCGGTTCAGTTGGCGGTTGTATAGATACGATGGGGATATTGAAAGAAATTGAAAAAATATATATATATATATATATATATACACATAGAAATAAGGGTTATGCATATAATTATAACTATAATTATTATATAATTATATTTACATATATTTTGTACGGGACACAGGCCCGGATATGGTCAGATTGAATCATTTGCACTTGCAATTTCGTCTATTATTTTGAGTATTTCTGTGTTTAAAGCTGGTAGTATTCCAGATTTCTTGTGTAGTATTTTTCGTGAACGTTTTTGGCATCTGTGCGTGCTGAAATTTTGAGTTGATTCGTCAGATTTTCGCTGTTTGCGTGTTTTTTTGTCCTACGATCACCATTTTCCTTGTGTAGATAGATGGCGCTGTATTGAATATAACATTTTTTTGATAGGCATTTAGAAGTCGGCGTATATAACACAAGGCTATTCTATGGATAACAACTTCTTTATTGCTGTGGAGCTGACGTTTCGTTGGAGATACTTCCAACTTTTTCAAAGCTAAATGATTTTTTTGAATTTTTTTCAATAAATTGTGAAAATTAATAAATCAGAGGGTAAATATATATATAAAAGAAATGATTGAAAGAAAATAATGATATTGATTATTTTTCACAATTTGACGAACATACACGTATTCATTCACCATCAAATATCTCACAAGTCTGGTAATTGCAATATGGAAAACACTGAAAGTGGGCTGAACGCGGTTTGCTTGGCAAGATGATCAATGTCTCGCATTTGGCTAAAAAGGAAACCTTGACCATGCGAAGATGTGTTTCAGGTCACGTGACTTGGTTGCTGAAGAATCAAACAACACCCCTCACCGCGTGTGATACTATATGTGTAATGACTGCTTATTCAATAAAATATGAATATAAAACGTCTTTGTATGTCCGACAGATTTTCAAATCCCACATTTAAATATTTAGTTTTGCGAAGAAAAAACCCCCGAAATCTTTAACCGATGATCGTACTCGGACGAGAATTTTTTTTGGTTAATCCAGTAAGAGATGAAATTATATAATATTCAGTTGGTTTCTGGCTTGAGCTTCCCTTTGGAATCATTCATAGTTCATTTATCAAAATGTAAAATTTAAATAAAAAGTATTGTACATATGCGAATCCAACCGTTACATGCGATTCAATCACCATTGTGATATGTATTTGATATAAATATGAAATCACTGCCGCGAATATTCTTATAATAAATAAAATTAACTTGATGGTGATTTTTTTAACTTATTCACATCTCAATAGTTTAAAAACTGTACCAGAACAAGAATGTATACCCTTTCCTAATGTATGTTTTACTATAACAAAATATACATATTGAATTACACTATTTTTCACCTTAATTAACCTAGAAATTCTCGGCTGGAGGGCTAAGCTGTTCTGGGTTATCCGCCATGTGCTCATTCACACCTTTATCAAGTCTGTGCCGTAATAATTCTGATAATGCAATCAACGACGAACTCAAATCCACTCATGACCTTATTAAATAAACATGTAATTTTGTCATTTACGCTTCGCCAGAGTAAATCTGAGCTCGGACGTCACAGGAAGCATGGTACAGGTATGTGTATAGATATTTCCAGCATACGCCCTACTTCGGCTTGTAGGAGACTATATGTCGTGAATCATATATATTATCCGGTTATCTTACGCATTTATACAGTATAGTAATATAGGTTTTCATCGACAAACCCGCAGCCAGCATTAAATGTAGTTCCCAGTTCGCGGATAGAGCGGCGTACGACGGCAACACGGCCTATGTGTCAGATATCATTCCGCCTCACGATTCTCTCGCACCTTGAAAAAAACGATTCTCTCGCTATTGAAGATTCGCGATCAAGAACGGATCGCGCATGGGTAAACGATTCAAAAAACGATATCGCGAGAGAATGGGTTTTTTTCAGAAAAGGTTCAATCGTTTTTCCCCATTTTTTTTCTCGATATCCTTGCGACTGATTCACGAATGATCGTTTTTCAATCGAGAAAATTGAAGAGAAATCGCGACTGAAGAAAAAACGAGTAATGGAAACAATCCCTAAGTCAGTGTATATAGTATTAATGTATTCTATCTTGTTTTATCATCTATATATTGTTTGTGTTGTATTATGTCAATTGTTTTAGCCTTCGACCCCCATGAAAATAGGCTTGTTCCTATGGGGTTATCGAATTTAAATAAGGATTATTATTATTATTATTATTATAATAGTAGCCAACATTTTGGCCAGTCCTATTCCACTCTGACACCGCTAGTATATATAATAGTTCTGATGTGCCCATTTTGAGATGTCAGTATACTTTCATGAGGAAATTCAGAATGTTTATAATTCACTGCTTGTCAGTGAATAATAATATCGATTTATTTTTTAGTCACACCAAGAAATTTAAACGAAGAGCCGATCGAGTCGGATGAAGCAGCTGGGAGCTATCAAAAGATAGATGAAACAAGAAATCCTAAGCAGCTTAGCGCCAGTGACGATGGGAAAACTTTTGATTTGAGAGTAGCGATACAGGATGATATAGAGACAGATATGCAGACAGACAGACAAGAATGTGAAGTCCCTTCAGGTATATTTATGGCTTAGCCTTACTTAAGTGTGCATTATATGATTTACTGTGATCCTATTCTCATAGTGATATTGTAAAGAGACTAACGTAATTTATCCATCTGGGTGGAGTGATCGATAGAGAGCATTACATGTAATTTTTGCAAATTAAATTTTCATTTGGGTGAATAATCAGCTGGCTAATATGCGCATCCATTCATATCAACTGTGTCATCTATAAAGTCATCACACGGAAATTTCTGTCAGGAGCTTCTTGTACGGTCAGACTAACTTTGTTTTCAATAATAACATGGTCCGGCCATGGTACAAATACTTATATCGAACTGGTTTGCTCCCTGAGGAGGAAACAGGTTTGTACTACATGTCAGATAAGAAATGCTTCATTTGATCTATGTAAAATGGTTGGTAAGTAAAGAACCAAATTACACCACACAGCATTAAGTCAACCAGGCTCATTTGCCGCAAATGTATCTGTAATCTTTTGTTCTTGTGTATCTTTTGTTCGCTAATTCCTAAATCGATAACTTAATGGAGAAATTGGGGATGAACAGGCGTGTTTCATCATTTGCTGTGATTTTTGGAAAAAAATTTAACAGCAATCTTAATGTATATTCTTGGACGGCAGGGGTACATTGACATTGAGGCAGATTAACGTGTTATCTATTTTCAGATAGACAATAGCAATGGTAAGATGATATTGACATGTTCACATTGTTTGTTTTGGTTTTTGATAGATGCCCATGTGAACCCATCCAGCGACAGTCTTCATAGTCAGCTCATCACCTTCATCGGACACAATCTTACACCAGCAATGTCACATTACAGATCCTTCCTGACACATGTCGGCACCCATTATACAAATTATGATCTCGAGGAGGCAAAGGAAGAAAGCAGCGACATTCTGGTAACCCTTGAAAAACGAGGGAAAATTGGAAAAGGAAACTACAACGTTTTACTCCAAATCCTGAAGGATGCCAACCTAATTTTGTTGAAGAAACTAGTGGCGGAGCGAATAAACACAATTCATGGTGCAATGGAGGCCGAGGGTGAGTCTATCCCACCTGAATACAAAGCTCCAGTTGAAGAGGTTGTGTCAAGCGCAAGACTTCACATTTTATTGAAAGAGGACATCTGCCGCAATCTCGTCCCAGAAATGACAGAATATTCGGCTTTCCTGAACAGCGTAAAAATGTATCTTCGGAGGGGAAGAATGGCGAACAATCAAGAGACAGCCGCGGACATCTTTGACATGTTAGAGGAAGACGGTGTCATCGATATGGGCAATTACGATAAACTAGAAGGGATTCTAAGAAGTTGTGGCCTAAAAGCGCTTCAAACGAAAGTGGCAAAATGGGGTCGCGTCATAATGCAATCTATGGAAGAGGAAGGTCGACCTATTCCAGTAACAAACGACAGACCGGCTTCGACCCCGTTAACAATGCTCTCCTCCGATAGACAACATGCAGCAATCTTTATCTGCATCGACGAAAACATCGACCCTGACGAATACACGTCATTTCTCAATATCGTCACAGAAGTCTATCTTTCACAAGGAGAAGTGGAAACATACCAGAACGTGATCGAAGTTCTGGAGGCGTTGGAATCAAGAAATATTTTCTGCAAGGGAGACTACCACAAATTGATAAAGATCCTAGAAGGGGCTTTTTTGAACTCACTTGCTACAAAAGTACAAAAGATGCAGGCTGAAATGCAGAAAAAAATGTTAGAAGAAGAACTACCACTTCCGGATTCGAAACCAGAAAGTGAAGCTGACAAGATACTAGGCATGCAAAACAGTCTTTTTGAGTACGTCAACCGCCACTTATCTCCAAATATGCCCGAATATAAGTCGTTCCTAAATATGTGCAAACCGCACCTCGTGGGTGGTATTATAGAAGCTAACCGAAAATCTGTCACTGACATTCTCAGGGCTCTGCAGAGAAATGAACGTATTGCTATTGGAAACTACACCGTTTTCCTGGAAATTTTGGACGGGAGCTCACTAATAGCTCTGAAAAACGATGTTGAGAAAAAACAAGAAGACATAAGGCACGCCATGACCAAAAACGGCATAAGGATTCCCGACCTGAAAAGCACACAACACACAGACCATATCGGTGTTGAACTTAAACTTGAAATGTCAGACTATGCGCAGCTTCTCACTGCTACGAAGTCTATTCTTCCGGCTTCAGTCATTGCTGAAATCAAGCAGAGTATCATCAATTTGCTTGAAAAACTTCTGACGAAAAACGTCATTAGAAAAGACAGCTATCGAGCTATGTTTGACATTCTCAAGGCGAGTCCATTGAACCAGTGAAGGGTAAGTTAAATTATAAATTCGATATTACGAAAGTACTTCTCTGAAATACAAAAGGAGATTGATATCTATGCTTGTGACAGTTACGTTTACGAATGGTCCCCGAAATCATGCTTGTACCTAGAAATACTGTAACAAGGATTGTTATTCAAGTTTCAAGTTTTTACCTACAATTAAGGTAGTTCGCTGGTGATTTTGGGCGTTGGATGTCATTTTCCTTGTTTTGCCGGCTTTCCCCAGTAGGTCTCCCTTACTAGATTAAGCGATATGTATTCCCTCTAAAATCTTCCAATCGATTTTGCGCAGCCAGACCCACCCAATTTAATAAATTTGATAGTTATTGTGATTATCCTCAAAAAGTTAGAATATAAGAAAAAGTTAAATGCAATTTATATGACTTTTTCGTGCATGTGCTTCAAAACCAGGGCTATTCCCTATGTTTTCTGGGTTATCAAATGGAGCATGGGTCAACCCACTTAACATTGTCTGAGGCTATAATTTTTTCTCTGATTTCCCTCATATTACACAATTATGAATGCAACAAAATACATTTTTCGGAAAGCGGGCATCTTTAATCCATGTTACCGGAAATGTAGGGCCAAGCCATAAGGTCGACCGGCCATATGAGCTCAAACATTTAACAAACATGATCATCGATGTAAAATCATCTATCGGGTAATTCCTCGTGGATGATCGAACCAAATGTAAGCATGCACCAGAGGTATTTTATTTACCTTCGAGGAAATATTATGTCGAGGACGGCTGCTTACACAAATCAGATCTGATTTGAATCCTGGTATATCAGGTCACTAAATGCCCAGCAAGAATAGTACTGTTCAGGCCCGATGAAGGTTTTTCAACGAAGAAAGCCTAACATATTTATTAATTTGTAGGTGGAGTGGCAGAGAGCGAGCTATTGCATCGTCAGCTGTTAGAGGAAGTCCATCGGGAGCTCTCGCCAACTTCTTCCCACTACAACGCTTTCAAACGAAACGTTGGGCTGTACCGGCAGGACCTGCGAACAGTAAGACCACTGCCGATCTGCTAGCTGCTCTGGAGACCGCCAATAAACTGGGGGTAGGGAACTACGAAACATTGATAACAGCCCTCCGAGATTCCCGCTTGATGAACCTAGCGGAGAAAGTGCGCCGTCACCAACAGGCCATAAATATTGCGCTAAAAAAGATCCTGATCTCTAGAGGACACTGGGGGCTAGGAATGACACTTTCATATATTGTGTACCGTTTGGGCACAAAATGTATACACAGTCGTGTATATTTTCTTGCTTGTAAAACCATATCCCAGCACAGCCCAAAGGCATCCTGTATAAGCATTTCGCAATAGTTTATTTCAATCCAATAAATTCAAACTTCTATTTATCATTAATATTACGAAGACAATATAACATATGTTCCTGCCTGATTTCAACTGCTGAGGTTCAGTGTTGAATTTCATACCACGTTTAAATCATGACGAAGGCCAACTATTTTTATCCATGTTGATCAATTTTGTATACAATACAACGGCATGTGGTTGTATGTCGATAAATTATGGAAATGATGCTAAATACGTATATACATGTAGCAGCTATTTAAACAGCTCAAACAGCTGACGATGCAATAGCTCGCTCTCCGCCACTCCACCTACAAATTAATAATATGTTAGGCTTTCTTCGTTTTTCCAATACAGTTACTTCTCAGAACTATTAAATTGCAATCGCAAGGGAATACAATTCTTATCATGATAAGACCATAAAATCAGCCATTCCAAGCTAAGTGTGCATCATACTTAGTTTTTCAAATTTACCCAAGAATTGTTTAAAGCAGCTTTGCAGTTACCTATATGGTCAGGGTTACTGGATATGGAATATCCTTGAGATTGTTCAGTTTATTGATGTCACAGAGCTTTTTGAAGACATGCATTGTTGCAGCCTCATCACTGAGGCCACTGCGGTACAATTTTGTCAGGTGGAATTTTCCACGGAGAACTAGTTCAGTCACACTGACTAACTTGGCAAAAAATAGGGTAGTGGCCACTCTGTTGAAGCAGAGTGCTTTCTCACTGTCAGATGTTACAAGTTACTCGAGCTGTCTGCATGTATTCCACCTCATTTTGGTGTCACGGGAGTCACACAAGTGAGTATAATTGTTTTGCTCTCTAAGATCTATCTCATCCACATATAAACAGTTTATGTTTATAAATCATCTATTAAAACATTAACTAAAACCTGGCTAATATTAAATCTAAATGTATTATATTTGCTAGAAAATCTTCTTAAAAGGCTGTCACGGGAGTCACAGTTTCTTTGTCACGGGAGTCACAGTGTACAGGCTTTGTTATCCAGCAAACTATTTAATGTGTTAATTTTATTTTTTTTTCTGCACATTTGTTATTATATTATTACTTTCTAAAATGGTTGATCCAAAATGCCACTAACAGCTACAGAAAGGCAGAGAAAGAGGAGGGAGAAGTTAACATCAAACCATGCTCCATTTGCTGTTTATAAACAAAAGTGTAGACAATACCGTAATAAGTTTTAGGAAACAAAGGGAATGGAATTCACAAAATTAACTGAAGAAGATAAAGCAAAACATCTTGAAAAGAAAAGGCTGTTTGACAGGGATCAACAGTGGAAATGTCGAGAAAAGAAACGGTTACTATCAATTCTCACTTATGAAAAAGGTCCAAAAGCATACTCAGCAATTTCTTGAGTAGGGCTACCAAACAGGCAAAAGGCGCATTGCTGAAAAGCCCAAGAAAGAAAAAAGCTGTAACTGTTCTTCATAGACTGATTTTGTATTATTTCAATTTTCTTGTGAATAAAATAATGTACGAGATATTTTATGTACATGTAAGTTGTTGCATGATAAGGGTGCTACTTGTCACGGGAGTCACATTTTCCTGTCACGGGAGTCACGCAATTTCATTGATCTGTAAGACCACGTGGTTCTTCTTTGGGTATGAATTTAATTTATTTATAAATCTTGAAACCTTCAAGTAGATTACTGTGTGGCCCAACATCGCATATCTTATCTTGAAAGCTACAACAAAAACAAAATGGGAAGGCAGTCAATCTTTTTTCGATCGCAGCTGTCACGGGAGTCACGATTTCCTTTTTCAATTTTTGATTTGAAGTTGTACTGAATTGGAAAACAATATTATTCAAAATAGTAACCTCTTTTTACTGTTTAGAAGAAGTAAATAACACTTCATATTAGTTTTGGAATTTGGAAGCTATAGCGGAAAACAGATGAAAGAATGAGTAGCGATGTCACAGGAGTCACCTTTATATAAGGAACTGGGTACATAATGGCTGTATGGAAGAGAATGTGTGCTTCAACTTATCTGGTTTTGTATTATTTCAGTTTTCTTGTGAATAAAATAATGTAAGAAATATTTTATGTAAGTTGTTTCATGATAAGGGTGCACGGGAGTCACATTTTCCTGTCACGGGAGTCACGCAATTTCATTGATCTGTAAGACCATGTGGTTCTTCTTTGTTTATCAAATTAATTTCTTTATAAATCTTGAAACTTTCAAGTAGATTGCTGTGTGGACCAACATCGCATATCTTATCTTGAAGGCTACAACAAGAACAAAATGGGAAGGCAGTCAATCTTTTTTCGATCGCAGCTGTCACGGAAGTCACTGAAGTTGTAACTGAATTGGGAAAAAATATTATTCAAAATAGTGACCTGTTATTACTGTTCAGAAGAAGTAAATACCACTGCAAATTAGTTTTAGAATTTGGAAGCTAGAGCGGAAAACAAATGAAAAAATGAGTAGCAATGTCACGGGAGTCACCTTGGAATGGCTGATATACAAATTCTCATACACATTTTGTACACATTGAATGTACTCTGTATATACACAATTATGTACATATTGTACACAATATTTTGTCTAGAATTATTACGGTTTTTACAACAGCGTGAACTTTCAACATTAGCATGTTACTTTTAGAATAATAAAGTACTTCGAATGTTCATTCCTTAGCAATAAAGAATTTGTTCGGCAGTATTCTGCTCTTGTCCAATACAGGGGTGAATTGCACACAGCGGAACTGATAGCTGACCTTGGAAAGTACCTTTGCTTCACGAGATTGTGGGTAGTAAAACACAACAACCTTGCAATTAAATTCTTCCCTTCATGGGCGTGTTACACGAATCGTGGAGAGCGTTTTTATCGTATGGAGACTACAGTTGATGTGGTGTTATATAGCGACCCTGACAGCGGTGTGAAGTGGTTATCCAAAAGAGTAGATGTCTTGATTTACCACTTGATGTTCAAATCGATTTATTTGAACATATGGTCCTGCCTGTATTACTCTATGGTAGTGAAGTGTGGGGTTTTGAAAACTGTGATATCATTGAGAAACTACAATTAATGTTTTATAAATTCTCCGTAAAATTAGGGAAGCGAACGTCAAATACATATATATTTGGTGAGTTTGGGTGCAGCCCTCTAAGTGTTAAAATTAAGCTTAGAATGATAAAGTTTTGGGGCAAATTATTGATAGACACCCAAGGCAAATACTCCAGTTGTATTTATGGAGCATTACTGCATTTTCATACGTCAAATATATTCTCTTCTAAGTGGCTTCTATCTATCAAAAGTATTCTTGATTCATGTGGTCTTACCAATATTTGGCTGAACCAGAATTTCCCAAACCTTACTTGGTTATACAATACTGTTAAACAACGTTTATTAGATCAACACTATCAGGAATGGAACTCTAAGCTTTCTGAAAGCTCCATGTTTGTATTATATAAGGAGTTCAAACCTAAACCATGTTTAGAAAATTATCTAGTTAAATTGCCTTATAACAAAGCTGTATCTTTATGTCGATTCCGTACAGGAAATCATAAGTTACCTATTGTGACTGGTCGTTTTAATAATGTTGAAGTCGCTGACCGGCTGTGCCAGAAATGTTCTTTGTCTAAAGTAGGTGATGAGTATCACTTTATCTTAGAATGCCCTTCATTGTCAACCATTCGTGAAAAGCATTTACCCAGGAAATATTGGGTAAGACCCTCCAAACTTAATTTTTACAATTTAATGAGTTGCGAAAAGATTGGCTTGCAATGTAAGATTTCTTCTTTCATTTTACAAGGTTTCAAAACCATTCGTATTTCCTAACAATTTTTCGTTTTGGCTGAATATAGTTTGATTTACACATAGCTATATATATTTTAGGGGTTGATCAGATTTGATGTTTCATCTCCCTTCTGTTTGATTGTTGGGGTTTATCTCCCTTCTATTGTTCTGATTGAAGCGCAGTACTGTATTGCTGCCGGATATGTGGTTTGCTATTTTTGTATCTCTATGTCTTGTACAAGATTAAGAGAATAAAATTCAATTCAATTCAATATTGGATATTGGACATTGGACATTCATATTTCACAGGTTCGGTTTACAAAGGTTAAATATTCAAAAATATTCAGTGGATATTCGTTGGATATTCATTTGATATTCGTTGGATATTCGATGGATATTCGTTTGATATTGGATATTCAATGGATATTCGACATATGAAATGCCGATTCGTCTCATATCATGTAAAGGGGTATAATTAAGGCACTTTTCGTCTAAACTAAAATGCGCGCCGCTCTGATTGTACTATATTCTGAAAGACCATGCACGTAGCTACACCATGCCCTTAATTTCAGAGCGGCGCGCGGCTTCGTTTTTTTTATATGCTATTTCGAAAGATTAAAAAATATGAAAAAATCTATCATGAAAAGGGGTATAATTAATAAACTTTTCGTGTAAACTAAGCCGCGCGCCGCTCCGATTTTACTCTGATCTGAAAGACCATGTACGTAGCTACACCATACCCTTAATTCCAGAGCGGCGCGCGGGTTCGTTTTTTTTTATATGCCATTTCGAAAGATTAAAAAATATGAAAAAAATATATCATGAAAAGGGATATAATTAATAAACTTTTCGTCTAAACTAAGCCACGCGCCGCTCCAATTTTACTCTGTTTAGAAAGACCATGAACGTAGCTACACCATGCCCTTAATTTCAGAGCGGCGCGCGGCTTCGTTTTTTTTATGTGCTATTTCGAAATATTAAAAAATATGAAAAAAATACATCATGAAAAGGGGTATAATTAAAGAACTTTTCGTCTAAACTAAGCCGCGCGCCGCTCCAATTTTACTCTGTTTAGAAAGACCACGAACGTAGCTACACCATACCCTTAATTTCAGAGCGGCGCGCGGCTTCGTTTTTTTTATATGCTATTTCAAAAGATTAAAAAATATGAAAAAATATATCATGAAAAAGGATATAATTAATGAACTTTTTCTCTAAACTTAGCCGCGCGCCGCTCCGTTTTTAATCTGATCTGAAAGACCATGTACGTAGCTACACCATACCCTTAATTTCAGAGTGGCGCGCGGCTTCGTTTTTATACGCCCGCCAAAAGGCGGACGTATTATGTGATGGCGGTTTCCATCCGTCTGTCCGTCCGCCGTGTCCGGTCTATAGCTGGGACAGTTTTCTGTCTACAGTTCTAATTTTTGGTGAGTGGATACCCTATGGGGAGACGATGTGTCGCGTACATGAAGGTCGAGGTCAGAGGTCAAAGGTCACTGGCCTAAAAAAACAGGAAATCACTGAAGTGTTCGTGTCCGGTCTACATCTGTGAACGTTTTCTATCCACAGTTGCAAATTTTTGTGAGTGGATACGCTAGGTGACGACGATGTGTCGCGTACCAAAATTAAGGTCGAGGTCAGAGGTCAAAGGTCACTGTTGCCTAAAATCAGGAAATCATTGATCGTTGACAGTTTTCTATCTGCAGTTCTAATTTTTGGTGAGCGGATGCCCTAGGGGGGAACGATGTGTTGCATACCAAATGTAGGTCGAGGTCAGAGGTCAAAGGTCAGTGTGACTGAAAAATCAGGGAATCATTAAAAATTTCTAATTTTTTGTGAGTGGATTCAATAGGAGGAAATGAAGTGTCGCATACCAAAAAATAGGTCAAGGTCAAAGGTCAGTGTGACCCCAAAATCAGAAAATTATTAAAAATAACATTTTTTTGAGCCAGTAGATACATTAGGGGGACACAATGTGTCACCTACCAAAATGTAGGTCAAGGTCAAAGGTCAAGGTCACTGTGACCCCAAAATCGTGGAATTGTTAAAAATCATGATTTTTTGAGCCCATTGAGAAATTACGGGGAATCGTTTCGTCATGTACCGAAATTTAGATCCAGGTCCATAGTCAAGGTCGCTGTGACCCCAGAATCAAGGTCAAAGGTCAGTGTGACCTAAAAATCAGGAAATCAATAAAAGTTACTAATTTTTTATGAGTGGATTCAATA
>JAVTVY010013378.1:0-49961 GCA_036873755.1 Hanleya hanleyi
TTTGTCTTTTAGCAAATCTACAGAGGGTTCAACTATTCCAGAAGTAGCCAAACATTCACTCTTAGGTACGATTACAGGTATCCATCCCACAGAATTTCCTGGTACTGTAGTAGTATGCCTGACTTGGACAAGGCAGCTCATCTGGGACTCTCCACCAATCCAACATGGTATGGAATTTCCTTCTATGTCTAATTCTAACCACTTGTAATCGATCCTCGATACATGTCGTAATAGGAAATCTTGACCCAGTATCGCTGGTACAGTTATATCACAAACTACCATTTTGTGTGTGTATCTTTTGCTTCCCAATCGTATACCGATATCAGCTGCACCATACAGATTCAATCTTTCTCCGTTAGCTCCCTGGATACTGCCTGACATAATCTGTAGCTCAGGACGTGATTCCGCTGGTATGCTATTAAAGACTTCTGACGATAGCAGCGTCTTAGTGGATCCACTGTCAACTAGTAAGTGTACTGATTCACTCAGTCCATCTATGATAGATGACACGAATAAGCCATTATCCCATTTGTCAATTTTATCGCCAAGTTGACCCATTCGTATAGTGCTTCTTTGTCCGCTAGATGCATTATTTTCATCACTCTCTTTAACAATAGATTCTTCTAAACTGTTCGATTCAGGCCTCTCCCCACCCGTCTTCCTCCGGCCTACAAGTGAGACGGGTTCGCGTTTCCCTGTTGAGCTGGTTGACTCACAGGGGCAGCAGATGCCCGACTGTGTCTTTGCGGACAAATTCTGCAGTAGTGATCGGAAGCGCCACAAATGTAACAGTTTCCATCTACCTGCCTGTAATTAGAAGGACGGCCGTTCCTATTCCGGTAACTGGAATTAGTGTTGCCTTTAAACCTCGACCCACTGCTACCTTCTAATTTTTCCAATCTCTGTAAGATAGCCTGTACATCTTCCTTGTCAGCTTCACTTACTTTGGTTTCCTTTTGCTTAGATTCGCATTCTTGACCGGTTACCACCCTAACTGCTAACATTTTCTTTCTTTCTTTTTCCCCAACTAGTGCCTCGTAACGTTCAATAACGTCGACCGCATCAGAGACTGTCCTACAGGATTTATCAAAGCATCTACATTTCATTTCCACTGAGACACTCTTGTATAACTGATTGAGTGCCAAAGCCTCTTGTGCTCGAACCCCGAGGAGTGGATATGCTTTCTGCGCCATTTGTCGTAAGTCGTCACCTAGTGCAGCCACAGATTCATCGACTTGACGAACCCTCCCCTCTAATTTAGTGATCCATTTGTTTTGTTGGCGACTGCTACCAAACCGTTCTTCTAGTCGGATAGCCAAAATAGGAAAGCTACGTTTTTCATCCTCTGTGAGCCCAATATAAAAAGTTCTGGCTGGGCCTCTCAGACTCGCAGCCAGAGCTAGTACTTTTTCACGTGGCGTCCATAGCCCAAGTTCAGCGCAGTCCATAAAATGTGAGTAATACTCTTCCCAGTCATGTTTCCCGTCATACGGATCAGGCTTCATCTTTATTACTGTACTACGTTCACCACCCCTCCCTGGTGCATAGTCACCGTGACTGTTACCTGACCAAAAGTCACGTGGATGTGCCATTTCAGGTGCAGCTCGTCTATTACCACCGGCATGACCAGGGCGCCTATTAGGAACTGTGCGTTCATCTATCTTTCCCTCCCCAATAGTATCAGCATTATCGCCACCCTCAGATTGTACTGAATCCTGATATTCGTCATCCGACGAAGCAGGACCTTCTTTAGCAGCCTGATTTGTATTATCCCTTTGCTGTATCGTCACCTCTAAGTCAGGACTGTCAGCCATAATGTAAATTGCCTCAATAATGAAATGCAAAGAAATTTTCTGAATGTTTCCAGGGTTACACTAGATATTTCACCAAGTCTTGATGGTTCGTATCACTGGATACTAAATTTTTATTAATATCCCACTTCTGACACCATTGTAAGTTATGTGACGTGTTCAAGACGTAAACGTGAATATATAATACCTAGGGTTGTGACCGGATACCAGTGTAGATGTCTCTGTGACCTCTACGTATAATAAAAGTAACGATTTTTGGGTCTAAGTTGCCGAATAGTTGTCACGGGTTAACCGAGCATGTAATGTGCAGCTATCGACTTCTTTGATGGTAAGTGGTTAGAGTTTTGCTCGTGCATAACAGCCCGATATCTGAGATGAGGACGATGGATTACCTCCCTTGATGAGGCAATCTTTTGTACACCCACTCTGCACAACATCAACGTTTACCCTCCTGATCTCGGAAAGCAAGACCTGTTCGTTGTACTAGATTCCTTAGAGTATCCCATTGGTAGGACCCAATTCCATATATAGGGTACCAGTACCAGGTAAATGATCGGTAGGTATTTCCTGTATTCAGATGCTGATGGACCAGTTACATTCCTTCGGTTGATGGAGTTGTCGTTTATTTGCATACTAATTTGTTGTGACAAGTCATGGGCTGCCCGATGAGGAGGACCAATGAGGAGGACCTATCACTATCAACTTATCACTTTCTCAAGTTCCTTTCCATGATACAGTACGGTTACATGTAACAACTCCCAAGTCATGAATAAAGTGTAACAAAACCAACTGTCTTTATTCTTTCGTTATAACATGCTCTAAATTTCAATGTATCACAGTTATAACCACAGTAATATGGTATGGATATCCTATGCTAGGCAGTGATTTCTTCCATGGTGTGCAGCTTGTTTAATAATACCACATAGCCCTGCATACATGGATGAGAGAGGCAGTATGAGATAACATTGCTTCAGGTTGTAGCCCCATAAGACCCACTATGATTGCCTGTATATATCCCATTCACGATACATACTAGTATATAGGCCACATGTTATTCTTATGGGCTATATATAATTCCATATATCATTTATTGCTGTAATATGGCTCGTAATGGGTAAATTCCAGGGCCCATGTTAAATGGTCCATCCGTACCTGAAGAGAACTGAGAGCAAACTGACTGACACTGCCTCTCTGCACCCGTATTTATAAACAAAAGTCATGTGACATCCGTTATCCAATCAAAAGCGAGAACCTTCGCCTAGGCGAAAACTGAGTGGAACTACTTCAAAGTTTAACATCAATTATATAATTAACCAACAGGTAATGAGAGGAGCTTATAGCAAATATAAGGAGCGTTATTCTCATAGATTTGCCAGATACATTTAATATTTACAAGAAAAGTCACAATTAAAACCGCTCCGACCGTTTTGACATTTAGCAACACGGTAGCTACAGATAGTGGTGAGCCATACTGTTCATGCAAGTTCTTTCACTGTTTACATATAGAAATACGATTTAATTCTGTGGCTCCCATAGTGCACCGAAGAGCGTTTTTACTGTAGAATATCATACCATAAAAATTATACTTACTTCAGTCCATTTAACGAAGTGTTATAACAAAGTTGACAGCAGTCGAAATTTCCGTACAGTTCCCGCTACGCGAGTAGGGAAAAACCACAAAAAATAGTGCATGCATTTTCTGCTGCAAACTTACAATTTCCATGTCATATAATTCCACATTAATTATAAAATACAAGAGAACAAATAGTTACAGTAAAATGTGTCAATAAACACAGAGCTTGATGCTCAAACACAAAAATATAACATTGGGGTCATCATGACCGTAAACTTGTCGAAGGTCTGACAGACCGGCAAAAACAACATGGCCACACGGGCGAGGGGAAGGCGGAATCGAACAGTATATACCACAGCAGTTTGAGAGATCAAATACAGGCACTATATACAAAGTCACATCAGGTATTTAAATTGTAAATTGTCCAATTCGGGAAGTCACAATCGATGTAGTTTTATGTCTCTATAAGTAGTTATTTTCAACACACGCGAAGAGCACAAGTTGCAACAACAACAACAGCATGCAATTGAAGAATGTGTATGGAAGTGTCAACACAGATTTCAGTCGCACATATTACAATATACTCAATAATGCGTATCAAATTCTTTCATAATAACGGTGTTTTTACGTTACCATTCCAGGGAGCTTGATTTCCTTATATACTCATGACGATAAAGCGTGGTCTTATCAGTGGGATATTAACAACATTTGCAGGGAGTTATTTGGTAATTATTTGAAGGTATCAGTAAACAAATGTTTGCAATCAGTTGACGAACCTTACAAAACAATGGAGGAAGTTGTCCAAAAATCTGTTCATTCTAACTCAGAAATTAACGTAATAAGAGCTGTTTTGCCGTCCGTTTATTGTTAGTTTTGCCATTAACGACATATGAACGTTTGAGAAGGGAGACAACTCATATTGCCAAGACTCTTCCGTAAGAGTGATATCCATTGGTCATTGGTGGTTGACCTGTGCAGAGCGCCCCGTTACGGCCAAGAGGCGCGAAATATGCGATGTGAATCAGCGGGGGCAACAAGGAGGGTAGGGACGTCAGTGATATAAGCTGAATAGTATGAGCGTAAGAGCATTGATGCTCATTCAATTTATGTACCAGTTTCGTTCCCGTCCGAAAATTATTTTTATATATTTTTATATTGATGGATCTTCATTAAAATACAGCTGTGTTGTCTCATATCTGCAGATATCGCAAAAGATCTACTTATACTTTATTTCTCTCAAACGAGGCCTTGACTCGATTACTGTCACTGGATATCTGTACATGCATGAATGTATAAACTGAGACACATTATTACATTCCAGCTGGATGGGAGGTGAAGCCTGTTCTGAATTGGTAAACCGAAATGCATCCGTATTCATTTACCCCAAATTCGCTTTGCTAAATCCACTAGCAGATTCAGTAGTAGATTACATCCCAAAGCCTATAGGCTCTAGTTGTTCTGTGTTATCGTAAAGCAGTAAGGTATAAGTTAAGTTCAACAGCATTAGAAATAGTAATTTTGACAAAAATCAATATTTCATATCATAAATAGGATATGCACTTCCAAACCAAATTAAATATGTCAACAAAGTTTCAGAAGCTCTCAGTAAAAACTGTTGGACTAGTTGATTTCACAAGAACATGGTCTTATACTGGATTAGATGCAAGAAAATGGAAAAGCCCAAAGAACATGACCCCATTTCACCGCCATGTTGGATTTAACCATGGATGTCCATGCCGTGGTTTGTTTTAATGGCCTTGAAATAAGCCCAAATAATAATCTAAGGGATGAAAGATTGATCTTGACCAAGATAATTTGAGTCAATATAAATTCCTTGATTTAGATAAAAAAAAAAAAAAAAAAAGCAAACAAACTCCAAAAATGTTTCAGATAATTCCCATCATGCTTTGCACTGAGAATTATGTTTATGGTCTTCTCAAATATACTATGTGATGCATTAGATCAAGTGTGACTTATTTGTAGTTTGGGATTCTCAAAATGACTTAGTAAGAAAATGAGCATAAAGATGCATGTGGAAAATATTTAGTAATTTGTTACTAAGTTTTAGATTATTCAAATATAATATGCTATGAACTGATTTTGGGCATTCATGGCAAATATAATTTTTGGGCTTCTCAAAATGACTTAAATTAGACAAAGCACATGAAAAACCGCAAGTTCTAATGGTCACCATTTAAATTCACCATAATACTAATAAGATATAAAAAGAATTCAGATGAACATCATTGTAGCTGCCATTTTGATTTCATAAAGATGCCTCACTCAGAATGTTAGACAATAAATTACACCAAAGGTATTTACTGATATCCTGATATGCATAACAGATTTGCCAATCATACTTTTCACAGTTGAAATACACCTGCATTGAAGACATGATTTGATTGGTCAATTGCTAGAGGTCAGTGGACATGACCCCCATAAGCTTTCCTTCAGACCTACTGAGCGGAGCGGCATGATAGGTCTTATTTTAATCAGACTGCATAAAATTGTGTACCGGTACCTGGGATGCACAAACTGTGTATGTACTATACACAAAATATGTACCAGTGATAAACAGTTTAGTGTGGATGTGCACAGTTGTCCACAGTAGTTTTTAGAGAGTATTGCTTATTTATAGCAATGTGCAAACTATTCAAGTCTGTTTAAGGGAATATGATTCTCAGAAATATGGTTACCATAGCAACAGGTTACTAAGGGCTTTATGGTGGAAATTTTGCAGTATTATTAAATTTTAATTACTGAATATGCAGTAACACAAGTTTATGCAATTCATATTCATAAAAAATTGTTAAGTACCTGAAATAAAATGCTTAGTTATTATGGTAACCATATTTCTGAAAATATTGGCAACCAAATCACAAATCAATTGACGTGTAAATACAATGTTTGTGGAATGCATTCAAAAATCAGATTCATGTGTATTTTAGACAAGAAAATTTGCCATTATCTGTCTATCAATTATCTCCAAATTCACAGGGTGGCATCATCAAAGCACATTTGCATACCAACTTTGCACAACATCTAAAAAATCTCAGCAGCCAGTAGGAATATTTCATGAAATAATTGGTATAATTTTCAGAAAAAATTTCATATCTCTCTCCCAGAACTTCTTTTTCTCCTTTTTTCATTTGGTTTCCCCCATTAAAAACGGAATAAATTAGGAAATAATTAGCTGGTGTGAAATTTTGAAAATTTAGATCCTCTGTTCGGAGGGGTATGCAAATGTGCTGAAAAAGACGGCAGTGTGGTAGGCTACTCTCTAAAAACCACCGTGGATCAGCGATACACATTACTGTGGTGAAAACGCACATCCACATAAAATTGTGTACCAGTGATTCACATACCCCTGTGTATGTACTATACACAAATCTGTGGTACACAATTTAATGTGGATGTGCACAATTGTTCACAGAAGTATTTAGAGAGTATACGTTGAAATAATTTCCAATGTATTGAGTTCGATAAAAGAAATAGTTACCATATTGACTTTTTTTTGTTATATGGCAGGTATACATAACCATAATTGAGATATAGTGTACCAAGAAAAATCCATAGTTTTTAAGTACATTTTTAATTCAAGCATTCGGTAGTTTGTCGCATTAGGGTAAGATGGTAGCAATGAAGCAAACCTTTTCTTTTCCAAAAAAATTAGATTATTGCGTATTTACTTTTGGCTTTGCACCCTTCCTGATATGTTTTTTGTTAAGAGAATGGTACGAAGAATAACCTAAATGAAAACCTTTCAGCTAAAAATTCGAATTTACTTCACCGACGACCGCCAACACAGTTTCATGCTGAAGAATAAAAAAGTAATGTTTATGCGTCGTCCAATATTTACCAGTAACTGGGCTACGCTTCAGAACTCGTTTTGTGTCACTGCGCTGGCGGTCAGCAGTTAAGTAAATTCGATTTCGACGTTCATTTAGGTTGATTTTTTCTACATTCTCTTAACAAAAGTTATTCCAGGAAGGGCGCAATAATCATATTTTTATTACCGGCATGGAAATAATAGATTACAGGGATCATGTGGTATGCCAGGTTGTGCTTAGTTAATACAGAGACCATATAATTGATTATTTGGTGTCTGATTAATTTGCAAATGTGTTAAAAACAATTTTACTACTCACATTATCGTCTGGACTTGCGTCAACATCTCGACGTGCTTTTTACTCGACTCCAAATTACGTATCAGATATTCGGATAAGTGAACGTTAAAGGATTGCCAAATTCTGAATATCCTAAAAATGTCCCAATCACGCCGTGTAGTTTTTCATTCTCCAGGTCGTATATCCAAGGTAGTATGTATTAACTAACTAACAAACGAACAAGCCTTGTCAAGTACATTCGAGTTTTGTTCGAGTTTGCAGCCAATCGGATGTTCTATGTTTGAAAATCAGAGGAAATCCGATTGGCTGTACACATTGGTTATTCGGATTATTCGGAAACATTGGTTATTCGGAAACAATACGACGGTTTTGTCAGTAAATATTATTGGGCTACCGCTTCAAGAAGCGGTTATAATTTTCTGCGGCAAATTTTGTAGAGATGTGTGACATTCTCTTTTATGCCTGCTTGGGAGCTATCTGATAAACACAATGAAGGTGAGAATGTGTACTCACACTTCATATTGTAAGCAGTGGACCCCCCTACAAGACTTTTATGTCGACTTCAAATGGCACATTCACTTTCGCCCCTGTGAAATTATACATTTGCATGCCCTCTTCGTATTCAAACAAACAATATATATTGATCAATGTAATACATTCTTTGCTATGGAAGACAGCAAAAATTGAAACATGAAAGCGAGTTCGTTGATGCATGTCCCAAAAAGTTTCATTAAACAAAATAAATAAAACAGAATCTATATTTGTACTTTTTTACCCATAAACGGGTAAATGTGTACAAGATTGAAAAACGTAAATCATAACATGTTCACCAGACTCAAATCAGAACATACATGTACATTATTCATTAAATATTTGCCTGCTAATTAGCTTGCGATGAATAAAGTTAACTGTCGAAAGATATGATCACTGTCATGGACAGAAAGAAGCCATACAAATTTTGTCCTATCGGGCATATTGATGAGGTTAAACAGACATTAACGCATAATCAACCAATTTACTGTGTAGCGAAGGGAGAATTTAGGTCTTATTTTAATCAGACTGTCATAAGTAGTAGGAAGAACACCGATTCATTAGCATTTGTGAGGGTGAAAATGGGGAGGGTTGGTCCCGGTTGGTTGATGACGTCACATCCGGTCCGGGTTAGAGATCAAAGGTCATTTCCGGTCACGTTTTTACATGATATCACGGATGACTAAATATATGCGGATAAGTCCCCAGTCCACGTGGCTTCCCAGTCACGTCAATGGGGCAGTCGCTTCGTCTGAATCACTGGAAATCGTCGGGAATGTCCAGCCATCTTCGGGAATGTCCGGAATGTTCGGGGGGCAATTGACTTTAGCTTATCATATTGGGGTCATTTTGAACCCATATGCTAACCCACAAGCAGAGGATCATGGGTAAATTCAAAATACTGACCATGTGGCGTACCAGAAAGCGACGTTTTCGTCATTTTTCTTCAAAATCCCTGCTTTTCTCCCACGCAAAGTGGGCAAAAGCTATTTTATTTTCACATCAGATTATTATTATTTACTCATTTATCATGCATTTTTTGCGACGAAAACATACAAATAAAAAATTTGGAAAATTTTACCGAAAAATCGTTAAAAAAATGCTTGTTTTTGAATTATGTCACTGTGGCGTCATCATGGCAGCCATCATGGGTTTCTCTGCATTTTCCAGTAAAGCCTGACCCAAAGATATAGTGTCTAGCCTAAAGGATAGCGAAAATATATAGGGGGCACTTTCTGCCCCTCCCCAGGCCGCGTTACACCCCAAATCGCTCAGGCCATGCAGATAGGGTTAACGTTGCTTTCAACAATATTTCAGTCATATCACGACGTTTGGGTCCTATTCCTTTCACACTCGGGAACCCATGTTCTTTATGGTTAGAATCTTGAAACCTATAGCCAAGGGTCTGACTTATTCCTAGGATGAATTTATCATTTCTAATTATAAAATTAAAACTCTGAAATCTTATTTTGGCCAATGTATACAGTTCCGGTCACATGCATATCTTTTCTACATATGTTTTAAAATAGTACCGGTATATACTTTTCAGTATTAAAATGCAACTTTTCTACCTCGACAATGAATTTCCCGAGGTCATCAGGCTTATAAATTGCGGGGAAATTATTTCGCGATTAAAACACATCTTCTCTGTTATTGGCGTGTCCCCGGAGATAATAGGAAGCGAATAGAAGAAAACAGCATGCTAATATATGCGAAAAAACGTGGAGTGAATTTTGTGCGAAAACTGGTGTTTTTTGGTCACGAGCGCTTCTACGTGATCATGATTTCCAGGATCTGTCTATATTAATGCTAGGCACACTGCCAGACTTCCAATGCAGATAGATTGTGGATCAAAACTCAAAAGGATAAGAACTCCTCTGTAGATTCACGAATATACGGGAAATATTCACGGAATTCACCAAATTCGTCAGAAAAATCTCGATGCACCAACCATTTTGATGAAGACAGTATATTCGCCTTGCCTAGTTTGATTAATCAATGACCAATTTTACTGCATTTAATACTCTTCGTTTAAAACGAAATCATGACTGAATCAAAGACTATACCAAGGAATATGTTAAGATGTTCATTGGTTTCAACCAATCTTTTCAATTCGAACGTTCAGAAACGCAGAGAGGGTATAGTCCAGATTTGTGTAACGAAAAATTGGGTATTTGCACTTCCATTATTTTGACAAATTTTTACTGGTGATGAAATAGCCCATAAATTTTCAATATATTAGGTTATTAAACTTTTTTTGTATGGTAAGTCCCGTTATTACCGACAACCGAGTCACACGAAGGGAAATATCCCACTGCCATAAAGTCAGCGGAGCGGTCATTGTTATTTACTTCTAACGTTGAATTACTGCGCACGTATTTGCCATTCTGCCGCATTGTGAATGCAAACAATGAGTGCTCCCTGATCAGGGTCTTTATCCAAACAGATCTCTACCAGTTCAAACGATCTCTACCATCTGTACAACGATCTCTGCCAGCTATTATTACGGGTTTATGAGGAGTGGTATGTACCAATTTTGGCTTATTTCGACATGAAGACCTGAGTAAACCTCGGAGCGATATAGCGCAGCGTACGCCTAAATGTACGAGGATAGATATATATTTCGTTCTGGTTTCAAAAGTGCATCCGATCGACGATTCAGCATTGGGAATGTGATGAAAGCTCCGGGTTTGCAATGTCTTGAATTGATATCCTGATAGAAAGGGGATACTTTCTAACGAAATATTGTCAAATTACAGTCAAATTTCACATATACGCGACCAAAACTATAAGCAAGTTTATTTTAAAATATGTGTCTTCAACGTAGGCCTACTTTTCGAAAATTACAAGTTTTACGATGTCTACCAATTCTTGACAACTATCACTACGGGTTTGGTGCATTGAAAGATCTACTAAGCCAGCCGTATGAACAGACCTTGAACCAGAGATATATTATGCGGATTTGTGTGATGCCAAATAACATTGCCAATAGAATCTTGCGCCAAAAGTCCCCGACGGTGTATTCTTTGCAAGTGCAGTAGGGGTAGATTTGTGGTGATACCAGGCTCGGCTTGATTGGATATTTTTTTTTCTTTTTCTTTGCGGCAAGGTGTGTTGGTTCCCGGCGATTGCAGATGTTGGTCCAAACATCCCGATGGAGAACAAGATGGGCGAATCGGTGGATGTAATGACACTGCGTCAACATTTCACAGACATGTATGCTGATGAAATCTCGACATTACTGGACAGGATGAGGAATCAAGTTGGTAGAAGTAGGAAGCGGAAGATCGACTTCGGATGATATGTTTTCACTGGTATTCGTGGTACACGTCGTGATATAATATATACATAGCTGGTGCAAATATTAACACATTCAACATGTAACGACCTGCCATCGACTAATCAACTTTTTTTTAGATTAATTAAATTTAAATTTTTCTCGGCAGATTAATGTGAAATGCTGACTGGGAACAGTGTGGCCTTACTCATGCGGCAGCGCTTGTAAGATATTTGGCAGTCCACCCAATGCCACTGAAGTCACGTGGTTTGTAATGGTCGGACTGGTAAAAGTTGAAAAGGACCAAAAGGCCGCAATAGCGTGCGATGTCCTTTATTTGAAGTCTCAACTGACTTTGCGCACTTTGCAATGTGCACAATTGGCAGGACAATGTGATATAGATTTGTTTACGGTGTTCCTATCTCAAAACGTTGGCCTGTGACCACTCTAAATTTTGTGCTGTGAGTACTATAGCAGGGGTGTTGATCAGTAAAACAACTTCCATCTAGATTTTGCGTGAGCAGTAGAAGCTCCCTGATGTCGGTATCTAGGTCACGTATGACGCGTTTGACGTCATCGTGTGACGTAATGGGTCGAGGTCACTCAAAAGTAGGTCAGTCACTCGAAAGTAGGTCGAGGTCACTCGAAAGTAGGTCGAGGTCACTCGAAAGTAGGTCGAATGACGTAAGAAATCGACCTAATTGGGCGATATGACGTAACAGTGTTATGTAATTAAGGTCGGGGTCGTCATGACCTGGGTCGCATCGACCTTTAAGGGGTCATGGTCGGGTTACTGGGTCGAGTGACGTCTATTTTCAGCAGTCTCTTTGTTAGCTAAGAATAAAGGCATCACGTGACTCGTTGACGGCGATTAGGATAAAAGGCGAGTGATATTTTTATCCTCATTGTTGATTTTAATATTAATTCTCCTAGGCTATGGCATAGGGCGCATGGTGGTCTGAAGCTCCTTATGGCTGTAAACTACCGGAACAGAAAGAAAATTAGCTGAAAAAGTTCATCCAAATTATGGAGTACACGAATGTCATGTGAGAATTGCTGGCTATGCTATACGGATAATAACTGAAATACAATGTGGGATTTTGTAGCTAGCCAACGTATCTAGGCCATGACATAGGGCACAGGGTGGCCTGAATATATATTTGGGTCTATAGCAGCAGGACAGAAAGAATCTAAGTTGAAAAAAAGGTCACTCAAATTATTGGGTACCGATATTTTGGGGGGAAAAATCCAGGCCATGCTAAGGATAATAACTGAAATTCAATGCTGATTTCTGTAGCCAGTCGATGCTCCTAGGCTATGGCATAGGGCACATGGTGGCCTGAGTCTCGTCATGACTACCGGAACAGGAAGGAACTCAGTTGAAAAAGTTGATCCAAATTATGGTGATACCCGAATGTCATGTGAGAATTGTTGGCCATGCTACGGATAATAACTAGAATTCAATGTGGGATTTTGTAGCTAGCCAGTATATCAGGCCCTGACATAGGGCACAAGGTGGCCTGAACAGATGTTTGGGTAAAGGTCACTCCAATTATGTGGTACTGGTATTTTGGGAGGAAAAATTGCAGGCCATGCTAAGGATAATAACTAAAATTCAATGCTGATTTCTGTAGCTAGTCCATGCTCCTAGGCTATGGCATAGGGCACATGGTGGCCTGAATCTCTTTATGACGTTATACTTCCGGAACAGAAAAGATCTCAGCTGAAAAAGTTTATCCAAGTTATGGGGGTACCCGAATGTCATGCGACAATTGCTGGCAATGTTACGGATAATAACTAAGTCAATGTGGAATTTTGTAGCTAGCCAATATATCTAGGCCATGACATAGGGCACAGGGTGACCTGAACAGACATTTGGGTCTATAGTAACAGAAGAGGAAGGATCTAAGCTGAAGAAGTTTACTCAAATTATGGGGTACCGGTATTTCGGGGGGAAAATTTTGCAGGCCATGCTAAGGATAATAACTGGAATTTAGTGTTAATATGTAGCTAGCCCATGCTCCTAGATTATGGCATAGAGCACATGATGGCCTGAATCACCTCATGTCTGTATACTACAGTAACAGAAAGAAATTCAGCTGAAAAAGTGCATCCAATTATGGGGGTACCCGAATGTCATGTGAGAATTGCTGGCCATGCTACGGATAATAGCTGGAATTCAATGTGGGATTTTGTAGCTAGCCAATATATTTAGGCTATGGCATAGGGCACCGGGTGGCCTGAATCTCCATATGACTGCATACTACCGGAACAGAAAGGAACTAAAAGAGAAAAATGTAAAAAAGATCACTCAAATTATGGGGTTCTGTAGATTTGGGAAAAAATTGCAGGCCATGCTAAGGATAATAACTGAAATTCAATGCTGAATTATGTAGCTAGCGCATGCACCTACGCTATGGCATAGGACACATGGTGGCCTGAATCTCCTTATTACTGTATACCACCGGAACAGAAAGGAATTCAGATGAAAAAGTTCATCCAAATTATGGGGGTACTCGGATGTCAAGTGAGAATTTCTGGCTATGCTACGAATAATAACTGGAATTTGATGTGGGATTTTGTAGCTAGCCAATATATCTAGGCCATGAAATAGGGCACAGGGTGGCCTGAATAGATATTTGGATCTATAGTAACAGAACAAGAAGAATCTAAGCTAAAAAAGTTCACTCAAATTATGTGGTCTCGGTATTTTTTTTGGGGGGGGGGGGGAAATTGCAGGCCATGCTAAGGATAATAACTGGAATTTACAGTTGATATCTGTAGCTAGCCCATGCTCCTAGATTATGGCATAAGGGTACATGGTGGCCTGAGTCTCCTCATTACTGTATACTACCGGAACATAAAGGAACTCAGTTAAAAAAGTTCTCCCAAATTATGGGGGTACCCGATTGTCGTGTGAGAATTACTGGTTGTGCTACGGATAATAACTGGAATTCAATGTGGGATTTTGTAGCTAGCCAATATATCTAGGCCACGACATAGGGCTCAGGTTGGCCTGAACAGATATTTGGGTCTATAGTAACAGAACAGGAAGGATCTAAGCTGAAAAAGTTCACTCAAATTATTGGGTACCGGTACGTTGGGGGAAAAAATTGCAGGCCATGCTAAGGATAGTAACTGAAATTCAATGCTGATTTCTGTAGCTAGTCCATGCTCCTAGGCTAAGGCATAGGGCACATGGTGGCCTGAGTTTCGTCATGACTGTATACTACCGGAACAGAAAGGAACTCACATGAAAACGTTTATCCAGATTATGGGGTTACCCAAAAGTCATGTGAGAATTTCTGGCAATGCTTCGGATAATAACTGGAATTCAATGTGGGATTTTGTAGCTATCCAGTATATCCTGGCCATGACATACGGCACAGGGTGGCCTGAACAGATATTTGGGTCTATAGTAACAGAAGAGGAAGGATCTAAGCTGAAAAAGTTCACTCAAACTATGGGGTACCGGTATTTTTGGAGGAAAAATTCCAGGCCATGTTAAGGATAATAACTAGAATTTACTGTTGATTTCTGTAGCTAACCCATGCTCCTAGATTACGGCATGGGCCACGTGGTGGCTTGAGTCACCTCATGACTGTATATTACCGGAACAAAAAGAAAATCGGTTGAAAAAGTTCATCCAAATTATGGGGGTACCCGAATGTCATGTGAGAATTGCTAGCCATGCTGAGGACAATAACTGGAATTCAATGTGGGATTTTGTAGCTAGCCAATATATCTAGGCCAGGACATGTGGCACAGAGTGGCCTGAATAGATATTTGGGTCTATAGTAACAGAACAGGAAGGATCTAAGCTAAAAAAGTTCACTCAAATTATGGGGTACCGATATTTTGGAGGGAAAAATTGCAGGCCATGCTAACGATAATAACTGGAATTTAGTGTTGATGTCTGTAGCTAGCCCATGCTCCTAGATTATGGCATAAGGCACACGGTGGCCTGAGTCTCCTCCATAACTGTATACTACCGGAACAGAAAGGAACTCACATGAAAAAGTTTATCCAGATTATGGAGTTACCCGAATGTCATGTGAGAATTTCTGGCCATGCTACAGATAATAACTGGAATTCAATGTGGGATTTTGTAGCTAGCCAATATATCTAGGCCATGACATACGGCACAGGGTGGTTTGAACATATATTTGGGTCTATAGTAACAGGATAGAAAGGATCTAAGCTAAAGAAGTTTACTCAAATTATGGGGTACCCGTATTTGGGGGAAAAATTGCAGGCCATACTAAGGATAATAACTGGAATTTAATGTTGATATCTGTAGCTAGCCCATGCTCCTAGATTATCGCATAATGCACATGGTGGCCTGAGTCTCCTTATGACTGTATACTACCGAAACAGAAAGAAACTTTGTTGAAACAGTTCATCCAAATTATGGGGGTACCAGAGTGTTATGTGAGAATTGCTAGCCATGCTAAGGATAATAACTGGAATTCAATGTGGAATTTTGTTGCTAGCCAATATATCTAGGTCATGACATAGGGCAAAGGGTTGCCTGAATAGATATTTGGGTCTATAGTAACAGAAAAGGAAGGATTCAACCTGAAAAATTTCACTCAAATTATGGGGTACCGGTATTTTGGGGAGAAAAATTGCAGGCCATGCTAAGGATAATAACTGAAATTTAATGCTGATTCTGTAGCTAGTCCATGCTTCTAGGCTATGGCATAGGGCACATGGTGCCCTGAATCGCTTTATGACTGTATTCTACCGGAACAGAAAGGATCTCAGCTAAAAAAAAGTGTATCCAAATTATGGGGGTACCAGAATGTCATGTGAGAATTGCTGGCTATGCTACGGATAATAACTGAAATTCAATGTGGGATTTTGTAGCTAACCAATATATCTAGGCCATGACATAGGATGCAGGGTGGCCTGAATAGATATTTGGGTCTATAGTAACAGAACAGAAAGGATGTAAGCCGAAAAAGATCACTCAAATTATGGGGTACTGTAGATTTGGGGGAGAATTGCAGGCCATGCTAAGGATAATAACTGAAATTCAATGCTGATTTCTGTAGCTAGTCCATGCTCCTAGGCTATGGCATAGGGCCCATGATGACCTGAATCTCCTCATGACCGTATACTACCGGAATAGTAAGGAACTCAGATACAAAAGTTCATCCAAATTATGGGGGCACCCGAATGTCATGTGAAAATTTCTCGCCATACTGCGGATAATAACTGGAATTTGATGTGAGATTTAGTAGCTAGCCAAAAAATCTAGGCCATGACATAGGGCAAATGGTGGCCTGAGTAGACCTTTGGGTCTATAACAGAAAGAGAAGGATCTAAGCTGAAAAAGTTCACTCAAATTAATGGGTACCGGTATTTTGGGGGGAAGGATTGCAGGCCATGCTAAAGATAATAACTGAAATTCAATGCTGATTTCTGTAGCTAGTCCATGCCCCTAGATTATGGCATAGGGCACATGGTGGTCTGAGTCACCTCATGACTGTATACTACCGGAACAGAAACTGGAATTCAAAGAGGGATTCTGTAGCTAGCCAATATATCTAGGCCATGACATAGGTCTCAAGGTGGATTGGTCGATACTTCATGTGGGAACTATTGTCTGGGTCTCTGTGTTGTTGAAAAGGCACTTGTGTAGACACATTGTTGTCCCCAGACTTGGCTAATGTATCCCCAGACTTGGCTATTGTATGCATTGTCTCGTGATTCTTACATAAAGTATGAACCGGTGGCGGTCATAGATATTTGGATATATAGTAACAGAGCTGGAAGGATGTAAGCCGAAAAAGATTACTCAAATTATGGGGTACTGTAGTTTTGGGGGGAAATTGCAGGCCATGCCAAGGATAATAACTGGAATTCAATGTGGGATTTTGTAGCTGGTCATCTTATCTAGTCTATGACATAGGGCACATTGTGGCCTGAATCTCTTCATTACTGTATACTACCGGAACAGAAGGGAACTCGGTTGGAAAAGTTTATCCAAATTATAGGGGTACCCGAATGGCATGGAAAAATTACAGGCCGAGCAAAGGATAATACCTGAAAAACTGTGTGGGATTTTGTGGATAGGAAATGGAGGCATAAGCTCCAGGTATGCAAACTGGTTCAAAATTGCCCAGAGTCAGGCTAAAAATGGGTGCTCCTAATCACTGATTTTAAATAATTTCAAAGGTACAGTAACATGCAAAAGTTTTAGGATAAATCATATGTTGTAGAATAGAATGATTTAACAGCAAAATTGCTTTGATACTGCGGGGGGTTTATACTGCGGGAACCCCCCGCCCGTTATTTCCTCTTGTACTTCTGAAATAAAATAATGTCACCAACCTGTAAGTTATTACTATAAAGGAATAAATTTTAGGTGATTCCGCATGTGTGTGTGAAAAAACAATGTACACTGCATCTCGTACATATCACATGAAGCTGAGAAGCTGTGGATAGGAAAAAGTCCAATAACATTTAGTGCCCCAGGGGTGGAGAAATCCTCCCGAGGGTAGTGCATAGGTTGAACAAGTGTAGCATCATGTAAGCTCCCAGATAAATGGGAATTGGGGGGTTCCATCCAATGATAATCTTGACTCTTGAATGGACCAGGCTTTCTTGTATCAGGGAACCTTCAAAAGTCACAATGAAACATGCAACCAAGGGTTCCCGATGAGCATAGATAACAGTGCAACAGCTAAGCCATCAATAAATAATTAAAAAAAAAAATTAAAAATCATGAAATAATCATAGCTATCTGAAAATCTAATCACTTCATCAGTCATCATTCAGGAAGCTCTCACTAAAGTTTGATCAGGCCCGACTTGATAGATCTGCAGATATTCAGCGGACAAGAACATGTTGATGGGCATAGATAACAGTGCAAAAGCTGAGCCATCAATAAATAATAAAAAAAAATATTTAAAAATCATGAAATCATCATAGCCATCCGAAAATCTAATCATTTCATCAGTCAACATTCAGTAAGCTCTCATCAAAGTTTGGTCAGGCTCGACTTCATAGATCTGCAGATATTCAGCGGACAAGAACATGTTGACGGACGGACGGACGGACGGACGCTAGGACGGACGGACGTACGTACATGGCAACGACAAGACCCCACAGCCCTATGGGCTGAGGGGTAAAAAGATCACTCAAATTATGGAAGAAAAATTGAAGGCCATGATAAGGATAATAACTGGAATTTAGTGTTGATTTCTGTAGCTAGTCCATGCCTCTATATTATGGCATAGAGCACATGAATCACCTCATGACCCATAAGTGGTTTCATCATCCAAACTTTTTTATAGACCAATTTATACATGAAATTTATGTTATCACACCTTTAATATTCTCGGACCTCGGAAGTGGAACAAATTACCTTCTCACCTAAAGAGCATCAAATCTATTTCACTATTTAATTCTAAACTGAAAACCTTCTTTATAGATACAGGCAGTGCAGAAAATATAAATTGATTAAATTGTTATCATTTGATTTTCACATTATAATGGTTTCGGATATGATATGTATATTATTTTCTTTTTTGGCATAGAACAAGCCCCCCTGGGGTTTTATTCCCGCAAGTCAAATTTGAGCCTTTGATGTATTCATTCTTTTCTATTGGTGAATAAATTTCAATTCAATTCAATTCAGTTCAACCAAATCATTGAAATTATGGGGTACCAGTACATGTATGTCTTTTGAGAATGGCTGGCCATGCTAAGGATAACAACTGGATTTCAATGTTGACTTTTTCGTTCACTGGCTATGTGGAGGGTACAGATGTGACTTGAAGATGTTCGTACGGCTGCAACACCCCAACTGAGAAAGATAAGGCATTTATGTTAACCCTATCTGAACCGGGGGGGGGGGGCATTAACGTCCATTTCCAAACGTTTTACTGCAGCTCTGGAACGAAGACGACAACACAGATGAAACTTTATATTTTTGCCAATTTTATGCCATACATATTTGGTGCAAAGGATCTGGTGTAACGCCAAGATGGCGGTCACGAGATGTCCTCAGAAAAACCTAAAATGACATAAAGTAAGCTATATATTTTGTCAGAACAATATATCTAGGTCATGACATAGGGCAAAGGGTTACCTGAATAGATATTTGGGTCTATAGTAACAGAAAAGGAAGGGTTCAACCTGAAAAATTTCACTCAAATTATGGGGTACCGGTATTTTGGGGAGAAAAATTGCAGGCCATGCTAAGGATAATAACTGAAATTTAATGCTGATTCTGTAGCTAGTCCATGCTTCTAGGCTATGGCATAGGGCACATGGTGCCCTGAATCGCTTTATGACTGTATTCTACCGGAACAGAAAGGATCTCAGCTAAAAAAGTGTATCCAAATTATGTCACGAGTCACGAAGATGAATTTTTATGCTGGAATTTGCTCCGTTGGTCAGTTTTCACACCTTCCGAAATCCCTCACCACGGGTGATTGAGTAGACGTCGAGCATTCTGTAGAAGGCTTACAGAGATGTGATTTGCGGCAATTGGACATTCATGGATTTAATTGCCGACTGAAAAAGGTCTAGCTCAAGGAAAGAGAAGAAAACAAGAAATGGTCAGTCTAGACCTCAAACGGGGAAAAAACTGGCAGCGGCCATTTCCGGTGTGGAGTTAAAAAACTTTACTATTATCGCGAAAGTATACAATTTGCGAGAATAATGTTTGCCTTTTTTATAATTATATGTACAATGGTGAATACGTAAAGTATTTATTTTGAATGAATACCTCACTTTCTACATTTGCCGCATGTATAATGCGATAATGCAGTATGAAGTAATACTGAATCGGAGGTATATATGACCGAACAGCAGAAGTCGTGTAATAATGTTTATCAAAGTTTCTTTTTGCCTGCATGCGTGTCCTACTAATCTTGTAACGTTTTCTTCCCATGTTTGTGTTGTCAAGTAAGATATGTTGATATAATGTCGAGTGAGATATTATGAAAAACATTACGCAAATTCGCAATATATATATCTGCATATACCACATGCTTTCCGGAAATGGTTGACCACCTGGGCAGTGTGTTTGTATTTTTTTATTTTGTCATGTGGCGTGAAAACACTGAGATAAACCATATAATTTCTTGTTCAATATTTTGTAAACGATGGCTGCTCCGGCATGAATGTAGTAGAAAAACAACTAATTATAATAAATAAGCCCAGCGCGTGAATTGTGTGTATTGCAATTACAAGTAATTAGCCGAGGTGCGGAAGTCACAGCAGGCAGTAACACTTACTGTGAGCAATGAGCACTAATTCCCACAGGGCTGAGTTCTTCCACAGACAGTGATTTTTTGAGAGCTGAAATTTCACGTTTGCAAACATTTTTAAAGGAAAATAACAGAAACACTTGATAGGTTTTTTCTTCAACTTTTGAAATATGCAAAGAAAAAAATATCGATAGTTTGAGCCTAATCCCCGGGCCTCGAGTCCTTAATATTCTCGGACCTCGGAAGTGGAACAAATTACCTTCTCACCTAAAGAGCATCAAATCTATTTCACTATTTAATTCTAAACTGAAAACCTTCTTTATAGATACAGGCAGTGCAGAAAATATAAATTGATGTTATCATTTGATTTTCACATTATAATGGTTTCGGATATGATATGTATATTATTTTCTTTTTTGGCATAGAACAAGCCCCCCTGGGGTTTTATTCCCGCAAGTCAAATTTGAGCCTTTGATGTATTCATTCTTTTCTATTGGTGAATAAATTTTAATTCAATTCAATTCAGTTCAACCAAATCATTGAAATTATGGGGTACCAGTACATGTATGTCTTTTGAGAATGGCTGGCCATGCTAAGGATAACAACTGGATTTCAATGTTGACTTTTTCGTTCACTGGCTATGTGGAGGGTACAGATGTGACTTGAAGATGTTCGTACGGCTGCAACACCCCAACTGAGAAAGATAAGGCATTTATGTTAACCCTATCTGAACCGGGGGGGGGGGGCATTAACGTCCATTTCCAAACGTTTTACTGCAGCTCTGGAACGAAGACGACAACACAGATGAAACTTTATATTTTTGCCAATTTTATGCCATACATATTTGGTGCAAAGGATCTGGTGTAACGCCAAGATGGCGGTCACGAGATGTCCTCAGAAAAACCTAAAATGACATAAAGTAAGCTATATATTTTGTCAGAACAATATATCTAGGTCATGACATAGGGCAAAGGGTTACCTGAATAGATATTTGGGTCTATAGTAACAGAAAAGGAAGGGTTCAACCTGAAAAATTTCACTCAAATTATGGGGTACCGGTATTTTGGGGAGAAAAATTGCAGGCCATGCTAAGGATAATAACTGAAATTTAATGCTGATTCTGTAGCTAGTCCATGCTTCTAGGCTATGGCATAGGGCACATGGTGGCCTGAATCGCTTTATGACTGTATTCTACCGGAACAGAAAGGATCTCAGCTAAAAAAGTGTATCCAAATTATGGGGGTACCAGAATGTCATGTGAGAATTGCTGGCTATGCTACGGATAATAACTGAAATTCAATGTGGAATTTTGTAGCTAACCAATATATCTAGGCCATGACATATGATGCAGGGTGGCCTGAATAGATATTTGGGTCTATAGTAACAGAACAGAAAGGATGTAAGCCGAAAAAGATCACTCAAATTATGGGGTACTGTAGATTTGGGGGAGAATTGCAGGCCATGCTAAGGATAATAACTGAAATTCAATGCTGATTTCTGTAGCTAGTCCATGCTCCTAGGCTATGGCATAGGGCCCATGATGACCTGAATCTCCTCATGACCGTATACTACCGGAATAGTAAGGAACTCAGATACAAAAGTTCATCCAAATTATGGGGGCACCCGAATGTCATGTGAAAATTTCTCGCCATACTGCGGATAATAACTGGAATTTGATGTGGGATTTAGTAGCTAGCCAAAAAATCTAGGCCATGACATAGGGCAAATGGTGGCCTGAGTAGACCTTTGGGTCTATAGTAACAGAAAGAGAAGGATCTAAGCTGAAAAAGTTCACTCAAATTAATGGGTACCGGTATTTTGGGGGGAAGGATTGCAGGCCATGCTAAAGATAATAACTGAAATTCAATGCTGATTTCTGTAGCTAGTCCATGCCCCTAGATTATGGCATAGGGCGCATGGTGGTCTGAGTCACCTCATGACTGTATACTACCGGAACAGAAACTGGAATTCAAAGAGGGATTCTGTAGCTAGCCAATATATCTAGGCCATGACATAGGTCTCAAGGTGGACTGGTCGATACTTCATGTGGGAACTATTGTCTGGGTCTCTGTGTCGTTGAAAAGGCACTTGTGTAGACACATTGTTGTCCCCAGACTTGGCTAATGTATCCCCAGACTTGGCTATTGTATGCATTGTCTCGTGATTCTTACATAAAGTATGAACCGGTGGCGGTCATAGATATTTGGATATATAGTAACAGAGCTGGAAGGATGTAAGCCGAAAAAGATTACTCAAATATGGGGTACTGTAGTTTTGGGGGGAAATTGCAGGCCATGCCAAGGATAATAACTGGAATTCAATGTGGGATTTTGTAGCTGGTCATCTTATCTAGTCTATGACATAGGGCACATTGTGGCCTGAATCTCTTCATTACTGTATACTACCGGAACAGAAGGGAACTCGGTTGGAAAAGTTTATCCAAATTATAGGGGTACCCGAATGGCATGGAAAAATTACAGGCCGAGCAAAGGATAATACCTGAAAAACTGTGTGGGATTTTGTGGATAGGAAATGTATCTAGGCTATGTCATGGGGCACAAGGTGGCCTGAATAAATATTTGGTAACAGAACAGGAAGTATGTAAGCCGAAAAAGATCACTCAAATTATGGGAGAAAAATTGAAGGCCATGATAAGGATAATAACTGGAATTTAGTGTTGATTTCTGTAGCTAGTCCATGCCTCTAGATTATGGCATAGAGCACATGAATCACCTCATGACCCATAAGTGGTTTCATCATCCAAACTTTTTTATAGACCAATTTATACATGAAATTTATGTTATCACACCTTTAATATTCTCGGACCTCGGAAGTGGAACAAATTACCTTCTCACCTAAAGAGCATCAAATCTATTTCACTATTTAATTCTAAACTGAAAACCTTCTTTATAGATACAGGCAGTGCAGAAAATATAAATTGATGTTATCATTTGATTTTCACATTATAATGGTTTCGGATATGATATGTATATTATTTTCTTTTTTGGCATAGAACAAGCCCTCCTGGGGTTTTATTCCCGCAAGTCAAATTTGAGCCTTTGATGTATTCATTCTTTTCTATTGGTGAATAAATTTTAATTCAATTCAATTCAGTTCAACCAAATCATTGAAATTATGGGGTACCAGTACATGTATGTCTTTTGAGAATGGCTGGCCATGCTAAGGATAACAACTGGATTTCAATGTTGACTTTTTCGTTCACTGGCTATGTGGAGGGTACAGATGTGACTTGAAGATGTTCGTACGGCTGCAACACCCCAACTGAGAAAGATAAGGCATTTATGTTAACCCTATCTGAACCGGGGGGGGGGGGCATTAACGTCCATTTCCAAACGTTTTACTGCAGCTCTGGAACGAAGACGACAACACAGATGAAACTTTATATTTTTGCCAATTTTATGCCATACATATTTGGTGCAAAGGATCTGGTGTAACGCCAAGATGGCGGTCGCGAGATGTCCTCAGAAAAACCTAAAATGACATAAAGTAAGCTATATATTTTGTCAGAACAAATTATTCTCTATCGCATTAATTAGTTTTTGGGGACGAATAACGAAAAGTAAAAATTCAGAAAATGAGTCCGAAAAATAAAGGAAAGGCATCCGGAAAGCTTACGTCACTGTGAGATCAAGATGGTGGCCATATTGAACTTTTTGTACATTTTTTAAAATCGCACCAGTACCTCTTTCTAGAATAAAAGGTCATGCTCAGGATGATCACTGGATTTCAATGTTGATTTGTGTAGCTAGTCCATCTTTCTAGTTTATTAAATGTTCTTTTAAGCCTATATAGTACTCAAGCATGAGGGGCTTGAGCCGAAAAATGTTCATCCAAATTACATGCATGTATAAGGGTACCCGTATGTCTTCTGAGAATGACGCACGAATGTCCGGATATTAACCCTATCTGGCCTAGAATTTTGAGACCGAAATGCCCCCCCCCCCCCTAAATATTTTCCTTACCCCTTGAGCTTGGGGGTTGAATCTTACCACACTATACCACACGTCACAGTGACGTCATCTTCAAAAACGACATTCTTTGGTCGACTTTTCGCTCAGATTTTTCCAATTTTTTATTTATGCTATTTCTCCGCAAAAAAATGCATGATAAATTAGCAAATATTAATGTGATGTGAAATAAAATAGTTTTTGTCCACTTTTCACCGCGGAAAAGCAGAAGTTTTGAAGAAAGATGACGAAAGCATGAATTTTCTGGTATCCCACATGGACGCCATCTTGAATTTACCCATGATCCTCACCTCGGGGCTATGCAAATAGGCTCAATATGACCCCAATATGATAAACTATAAAGTCACGGAGTGTCAGCTCTCAATTTTTTGTCGTTCCGGAGATAGCGCAGAAAGTTTGGTAGGGGGGGGGGGGGGGGCATGTTGGACCACCCAGGCCTGGTAGGGTTAACTGGATTCCAATGTTGATTTTGAAGTTAGCCCTTGTTCCTAGGCTAATGGTAAAGAGGGCATGGTGTCTAGAATATTTTAAAGGGTATAAAAGTCGAAGTGTTCATCTATCTGGCTCTATATATAAGCAGGATATTCAGCCAATCTTAACCCTACCTGGCCTGGGGGGGGGTGAAATGGCCCCTCTACCAAACTTTCTGCGCTATCTCCAGAACGACAAAAAAATTGAGAGCTGAAGCTCCTTGACTTTTTAGTTTATCATATTGGGGTCATTTTGAGACTATTTGCATAACCCCCCGAGCAGAGGATCATGAGTAAATTCAAGATGGCGGCCACGTGGGGTACCAGAAAAGTGATGTTTTTGTCATATTTCTTCAAAATTTCGGCTTTTCCGCAATGAACAGTGGGCTAAAACTATTTTATTTCACATCACATTAATATTTACTAATTTATCATGCAGTTTTTGCGGAGAAATTGCATAAATAAAAAATCGAAAAATCCGACCGAAAAACCGACCCCAAAATGTCGTTTTTGAAAATGACGTCACTGTGACGTCATCAAGGCGGCCATCTTGGCTTTTTTATATTTTCTGGTAGGGCTTGGCCCAATGCTATAATGTGGTAAGTTTCAGCCCCCTAGCTCAAGAAGCAAGAAAATTCGCCCCCCCCCCCCCACCCCAGGCCAGGATAGGTCCCAAAAAGCCCAGGCTAGATAGGGTTAATACAGAACCAGTTATTGGTACTCGCAAAATATATAGCATTTATTATAATTTTGGTTATATCGTGCTTGACGGTTTGATTATATCGGATTATGCATCAATTCCTTAATAGATTTAGTATACATGTTGAATGTGGTGTAACATCACTTTCAGCAATATATTCGTCATTGAATGTCGAATGTCGAACGTCGAACTTCTTGCTAACTTCTGCACGGGTTTTCGCAAAGGCACATCCGACAAAATATTTGTCCTGTACTCCTTATATGGAAACATTTTTTTGCATTCATTGATTTTGGCAAAGCTTTCAATAAAGTTTGTCGCCAGGTTCCTGTCAAGTGAAATTAACGGGAAAGTTTTTACAGTAATTTACAATATGTACCACGATATCAAGTCCTGCGTGTTTCAAGATAATCAACGATCTCGATTCTTCCCATGTAACATCGGTTCTCCCTCATATTATTTGCCTTATTTATGAATGGTTTGGAAGACATTTTGCTCTGGTATCGACACCGGTAAATTTGATGATTCCACGTCTCCATATTTACATATATCAGTGTTGTTGTATGCCAATCTTAATAAATTAATCCTGTGGTTCCACTGATAATTTTAGCATAATCGACTAGTAGTGTAATTCCGAAGATAGAGAACTTCATTTTTGCTATCAGATATTTCGGCGTTTATTTTGCCATCGTCGGTGATATAGAACAACCAATACAGTATGTACAACAATATATATACAGGAATGAGCTGGTGAGAACTAATAATATTACAGATTTTCATTGGCTAGATTACATAAACACCTGTAGTACTGGTGGGAGTAAGTTAACACAACAGACTGAGTAAAGTGAACTGATGTTCACAAGAAAGGTTAACTAAATTACATAAACACATGTACTATTGTGAGTGAGTTAAGTTTACATAATAAAAACAGACTGAGAGGAACATCAGTTCACTCTTCTCAGTCTGTTTTGTTATGTAAACTTAACTGCTGTATCATGCGAAATACAACACTTTACAATGCTGAATTTTACACATGTAAAGTGTTGTATTGCACATGGTGCAGCACTATAATGTTGGATTTATTTTCAACACTTTTTACGAGTGTTACAAATATAACACTTTATATAATGTTGTCACTTCTCGAACGTTTATACTGTTAAACATAACACTTTAGTTTTAAAACAAGGAAATATGACATCCCTGTCGATTTACATTTATGTTTATACGATAAATTGATTGTTCCTATTCTACAAGACGATTGTGAGGTTTGGGGTCCCGAAGACACTTAGATTATTGAAAATCTATACACACTAATTTCTTGCGCCAATTCTAGGTGTCAGAAAGCACTCCATCATACATGCTTCACGGCGAGCTGGGTAGATTCCTCCAAAAAAAAATATATATATATCTGGAGAAATCTATCCAACTCTATTGGTTATAACCAAATTTCGAATGTTTAGTTTTTGGAGTCGAATTTTAGATGTGTGCCTGAAACCAAAGATATCTTCCATAAAATATAGATTGTTGTTATCGGATATCAATAATGGGAAATACAATCATAAATGGATTAACTCAATTAGATCTGTCTTGGAAAATACGGGGAAATATATCACATGTCTAACTCAGTCTTCATTATATCGATTATACTGGGGGAAAAGGAGTATTGGAAGGATATTGAAAGATAAGTACTTGCAGATCTTATATATGCGAAAAAGTTTCATCATCAAATAAACCAGCTTACTACAAATTATGCAAAACAGATATTAGCTTAGAAAATTACCCCATAAACCCCCCCCCCCCCCAAAAAAAATGCAGAACTATCTGCTTGCACCAAATATAGGACAAACAAACACGAACTACCAATTGAAACTTGTCGCTAGCAAAATACACCTAAGGAAGACAAAGAATATGTACTTTATGTATGCCAGTAATTTACTAGGTGATGAGTTTCATTATATAGTCCATGCTCTTTTTCCATGATGTAAGAGAAATATATGTACCAAATATTACTTGAATAATTCAGATTTGTTTAAATTTGCAGATATATTTAGAAATAACTACCCACCCAGACTAATGAAATTATGTAAACTGATCATTGCTGTTATGGATAATTTCGCAGAATGATTGATGTAAATGTCCTGGAACATATATGCTAGCTATATATCTGCTCATGTTGATCTAAATTTACGCTACATATGATAATGAAGATACTCCCATGCTGTCATTTTCATATTATTTGTCTATGTGTGGTCTGAGCGGAATAAATTCTGTATTGTTTGTATTATATTGTCGAACAGCTTGTCAAAGAAAATTAGTTGTTTGTCTCCGATTTTCTGAAATAAGCTGTATTATCATCGGGCTCGTCATTGAAAGCGGTAAACAAACGAGATATGTTCATCTGTTCTAAAGATTGTGTAGGAACATTAAATGAGTACGGTATATGACAAGCTCTATATGACGGATTATGAAAAACACAAGAATAAATCGTTTAAAACATATTTATGTGACAGAGTACGGAATGTTTGGGGTGGCTTGCTTTTGAGTTCCCATAATTATATCAAAGCTCTTCATGAAACCTACCCACAATGAATGAGACCAGTGTGAACATTCTACATTGAACGTTGAAGGTTTTGGAGGAAAATTGATACGTCCTAGCGATCTATTTCAAGTTAAAACCGAAATCTGTACTCTGAAACTATGTAACGGTTTTCTCTTTCATCATGGGATAAGCCACTTGAATCTGGTCTTGAAGGCTCGTTGACTTTTCGGGAAACTGGAGGTGATCGTGAGTGAACCTGGATAGTCGAGTTCTCTTAAGTGTCGTTCTAGACTGTCTCTCAGGGATCGGAACGAGTTGTGGCTATACTCTTGTCCGTTCAATCGCTTCACTGTCAAAAAGAATGATTCCATGTGCGCGTCGAGCTCTGACGGTGGTATCTCCCTTAATGACCTCAGCTCATTGCGAGGTTCGGACATCAACCATCGTTGGAAGATTTTCACGTGGCCAGCCGTCTTCCGAGAGGTATGAAATCTCCCATAAATTTCCTCATTATGACCTTGGTTCCCCAGTTGCTCCCGGGTGTGTTGGATGCGATGTCGATGTCCTACAAGACAAAATAATAAATTCTATAACACTTGTGTCAATAACATCGAGCTAACCGTGCATTTTTTACAAGTTTTAGCACGGTTATGTTAAATCAACACCCGTCAAGTGCAGGTGTTCATTGGGAGATTCCATTTCACAAGTCGGATGAGGAAAGGGACGTCTTCTTTCATACAAGTAACAATCGAATAAAACGAACAAATAAAATATACAAGATGAAATTTCTTTCTCAAGTTTAACTGTTGTTTCCATCGTGAAATTGATTAATAAAGCGACACAAATAGACATATCCACGTAATTCCACACAGCTGCCAGTATCACTCCCCATTTGCGAGGCCACATAAACTCGTCCACTGAAATAGGCACGATGCCAACCGAGACGGGAGCATCAGTGGAGGAGATTTTTCAAGAAAGGTCGTCAAAGTTTAAAATAGGTTTTCAACTTTTCAGTATAATCTTTGTTGATAATCAATTTCGGTAGTGCAGTAGAATAGAAATAATGTTTTCATAGGCGTGCTCAATGGTTATCTTACGCACATTTAGTGTGGGAAAATTTTATACCAATGAGCACGCATATGAAAACATTATGTCTTAAGTGAAAGCGGTTGGGAGTCCAGGATTATGATTAACAGATGTACCCGGATGCCTCATGTATTCCATATAACATTATTTCATTGTCAGCGTTTGTACCTTCTAAACTGTTGGTGTAACATGCACAAACGCTGCGCGCCGCATTTTAAACCTCAATGTAATCAGTAGAATTTATACAGCCCGGTGTCATGAGAATGTATTTATACAAACGTTTAATTAAGCTCAATGGACGGATTAAAACAGGCAGTCAAGAAATGCAGTAAAATTTTAGTTCAATCTTTGAATTTAGAGCGATATACTTGTAATTTACTTTGAGGTTCTGACATAGTATCGGCTAGGGCAGTTGGAAGCACACGAATATGTAGCGTTAGGAGTGGTTTTGCAGGCGTAGGACGATTATAGCCTTCAGAATATACATTGTACAGCAGTTTTGTGAGTTCCGAACCAAGGGGAGTTGCGGATCACTTTCCTAATTAATGCCTGATATTTCTTGAAATAAAGCATCTGTATAATTTTTTCTCCGGTTTATTTGAACGTCTGTTTCTGCGGACTCAAATGAATGCCAAACAACTGACCTGTATTGTTTCTTCACCGGTCATTTGGGTAACATAATACTTCCGGTACGGTGCAAGGACAAACTGACACCAGGTCGAAAAACACGTGCGATTTTATCAATGTTGAATCCACGCGAAATAAGGTGGGTTTAAGCGGCAATTTCAGTATTTATTTGAGTGATAGAATCATATTAATGGTCAAACGAAATATCTAATAATTAGTGATAAATGTTAACTGACCAACATTGTAACATAATGCCGCTGTAGAGAGGGCAATTCCGAATCACCGAAATACGCGCTGTTTATAACTTGAAATCTGTGAATAAGCGATGGTCTCAGAACTACGACAACAGCAGCAAACCGCCTTAGAAACCGATTGGTCACTCCGTCGCATTGTAAAGCTTTGTTTAATAAGACTTTAATCTCCAAGAAAACTATACTTCACATGATTTCCACATAAAAGCGCTCGTCACCAAAAAAACCGCCCATTTTAGCAAATAGGCCTTAATTCACCTCACATTTTTCGTAGACCATATTCTCACATGGCAGTGTGACTAACGTCACAGGACCTACGAAGTACAGTAGGCATTAGGACTCGAACGCGAACTGAACTCTTGGAAATCCCCACCCCCAGTTGAAATCCTGCCTATATTAAGATGGGCACCGCCCAAGTCAGAATCGCCAGTGATTTTCATCAAAAATCACCAGAAATTTTCATCAAAAGTAGGTCAGCTCAGAACTTGTTGGTAACAGTCTCCTAATGCGCCTTCGTTCCAAAATAAATAACACTCGCCGATTTAATTTTACAATTTTTTAATTAAAGGAAACAGATTGAATAATATAGGCTCAGTAGATTTCAAGCTTTACGTGTGAAAATACATTTACATCTCTCTAATGGTTTTCAGTGCCCTTGTACAGGATCAAAACAACTTTTTGAATCACATTATTTTCCCAACAATACAACAAATTTTTATATATAGTACTATAGTAGAAAGGTAGCATTTATGTAGTTTACGGTAATTCAACTCAAGACCAACACCTTCTATGCACAAGATAATAATGATTCTATGTCATTCTCCTGAGCATAACCGGTACAAAGACGAATAAATAGCGTCTCTACATCACGTTGTTATCTAGATATATGAGACAACACATTTTGGGCATCGGCAATCTGATGAATGTACTATTCCGGTTTTCTTGTTTCACATTATATTCTATGGCGGTTGATCGGTGATTTTCTTCATTGATAAACGTTAAACCACCTAGCTTTAACTAATTCTGCTAGGCTGTCTTCATTCAGACTGTCATGACTGTATAGCCTACACAGTCCACAGAAAATACACCGCACATTCTTGTACTCCCAGCCTTATCACATTTGATGGCAAGTTTAGCGGGCTGTTTAATGTCTAAGCTAGGAAATGTTCCAGGGTAGTTGACAGGCATGCAATAATATACTATAGTATCTGCTATACAGGACACCGACCACTGTAATTTGATGTGACAAGCAGCACGAGTAGAAACCAGCCTTATCTCAGTGGGCTTGGATATAAATCACTGTTAAAAACCACAAGGCTCGGATAGAGCCTCTCTCTGTGTTTGTTCCAAGGACAAGCCTTAATGACTTTTAAATCCACTGATAAGGAGGTCCCCTAGCTGGCTTCATGGTCATAAAAGGAACATGATACTGTTAAAGGCCACATGGATGGTATGTATCTATAACAATATACTGAAGTGTTAATTATAAATCTAATTTTAATCAGAATTATTTCAGATCAGAACTTGCTGGTAACAATGCCCTAATGCACGTTCATGCCAAAAATCAAGGTTCTAATGTCAACGGTTCTCCTTATTTTGCCGACGAAAGGATTCGGATGGACTGACTGACTGACTCACTCACTCATTACCGGACAATTTGCGATCTGTAGCCTACTTCGTAGGAATATATCAGCTTTCCTATTCGCTTCCTATAATAACGACAATAACAGAGAAGATGAGTTTTAGGCACAGGCCCGCAAAACAAGAGTTTTGGGGGGTGCAGGCGGTGGTATTAGGGAGAAGTGTCGAAACATGGGGTCACTTATATAAAGCATGGGGTCATATATAGAGACCCCATAATTCGATACTTCTCCCTAATACCACCGCCCACCCCTATATCAAATCTTGTTTTGCGGGCCTGTGGTTTTAGGCTTGAATTATTTCCCCCCATAATTTATAAACCTGATCAGCTCAGGAAATTCGAAATTGTCAAGGAGGAAAATTGCATTTTACTGAAAGTTATACTATTTAAATCCATCTGCAGAAATTATATGCATTTGACAAGAACTGTTTACATTGGACAAAGTAAGAATCATTCTTAATTTTGTAATTAGAAGTGATTAATTCATCCCATAGAAATATTGTTTTGGAGAAAATGTGCAATTAATGAAACTATTGTACCGAGAAGATATCAAATGCGTACTCGTAATTCCGTCACGATTTTTATGTGATTCTGTCACGGACTAGATTTAACCCCTATAATATCCCTAATATGACCCAATCACTCTTTTCTGACGAGGAAAAAAGTTTGATCATCCTTTGGCACCGTTTGTTAGAAAGAGATGGCATATCAGAATAATCAGATCGAAACAGAGCAGCCAGAAATTTAGATAATCAACATTAGTTAAAATGGAGGACTTTTACTGTGATTCCATCAGTCATTTCCAAAGATTATATAACGAAAAAATTTGCAATATTTCGGAGGATATTATACTTCATATAAAACTTGTCAGCAAACTAAGCCATAAAACGTAGAAAGTCTTCTTATGGAGAATGCATTCTCAGTAATGCGCGCTTAAAACTTTCAAAGCACCTTCCAAACCGCGATTCCGTCATGCTGGAATTCATGTTCAGAGCCTTTTCGACAACGCTCGATCTGTGCGTTATATGTGTCTGAATTGTATCAGTTAATAAATCGCTCACAGGGTGAGAAGAATGCGACATTGAAATCTTCTCTAGAGCCTTACCGGCCTATGGCTGATTAAGAAGATGACCCCTAGACTGATAAAGCTTCCATTCTCAGTGCCTGTAACGACCGCTAGAGGGCGTGATCCGCATCTCACCAAAATGATTCGCAACTGCCCGCGCTAGTGCACTCAAACAGAAGTCATTTTCTCATCGAATGACAATCTCTATTGGAGAAATTCTTGCATTCATTTATCGACGACAGATTTTCCTACAATACAAGACCAACAATCGCTCTCAACTCGCAACAGAACGAGTGCTAGCAGTCTGGATGTAAAAAGTGATTCGGAACTCCCCCATTAACTGTATATCAGATAATGGGGATGAGGCGATAATTGATTTAGGCGATGGAGGGTGGGGCTCAGTGTTGTGGAAGTGTGGCGCACGGGCGGTTGTGATGGCGTCTTTTAAGTGTACTATAAGTGTACAATGGCGAGAACCTTCAAATTAGGTTCTGGGGTAGGGGACCGTTCTTGGCTTATGTGACAGAGGGCGGGATCAGTGATCTGGGGTGTGAGAAAACACTGCCGAGGTAATGACTGCGTTATATCAGTGTACAATGATAGCTTTCAGGTGAGTACGCATTGGTTGGCGAGCGAGCACCCTCAAGTGTAGTGGCAGCATCCCATAGGTGTAACATGACGCAAGCTTTCAGAATGATGTTATGGAGCGGGGCGAGGTTGAGTTGGGAGATAGAGGGTGAAGTTCAGCGCCCTGGAGTGGGGACATACTCCAATGGATAGTTCTCGAGTATCATAAGTGTACAAGGGTGTGAGCTTCCATTTGCTTTGACAGGCCCGTTTGTTTGTGCTAAGAAATTGCATCATTTCAACGCCGTTGTATCAAGGTCTTGCATTCCACCAACTGGTCGAAATTTACGAGAAAAAAGGGCTATAAAAAAAAAGGGCTATAACTCTATGAAAAATCACCGAAACGCTTGAAGAATGAGACAGCGCACATCAGCAAGGTGCTATAGGCATCTTCCATGTAAGTTACGCAACCATCTATCACGTAATAACCAAGATATGCTCCATACAAGAAATTATTAACTGACGAGATGAAGGGCCATAACTCTGTGAAAACTGAACGAAACTCGTAAAAACCCTGGAGTCCAAACTTCCATTTCAGTTTTAAAATTGTTGATCATATAATAACCTATATATGGTCTGGACGAGAAATTATTGACTGGTGAGATAAAAGGGTATAACTCTGTCGAAAATCATCGAAACGCATAGAGAATGAGACAGTCCACATCTGCAAGGTACTAGGCATCTTCATCCATCACGTAACCAAGATATGTTCCGTACAGGAAACTATTGACTGACGAGATGAAGGGTCATAACTCTGTGGAAAATGAACGAAACCCGTAAAAACCTGAGAGTGCACATCTCCAAGGTACTAGGCAAGTTTCAAAGTTGTCCATCAAGTAGTAACTGAGATGTTATCCCGAAAAGAATTTATTGACTAATGGGATAAAGGACAGTAACTCTATGAGAAATCTTGGGGAAAAAAACAAACCCCAGGGTGCACATCGGCAATGTACTAAGCTTCTTCATTTAAGTTTGGGAATAGTAACCGAGATATGAACCGGACAAGAAATTACGGTCGGGTGGATGACAAAGGGTCATAACTTTATAGAAAATCATCGAAACGCGTAAAAAAAAACACACTGACAGTGCACATCGGCAAGGTACTAAGCATTTCCCATTCAAGTTTCGTAGTTTCGGAGTCCATCAAACAGTAACAGAGATGTGAAACAGGCAAGAAATTTTAGCTGGACTGATGATAAATGGTCATAATTCTGTGAGAAGTCACGAAAACGCGCAAAAAAAAATCTGACAGTGCACATCAGCAAGGTACTAAGCATCTTCCATGTAAGTTTCAGAGTTTGCATCAAACAGTAATTGAGATATGGTCCGGACAAGAAAATGTTGACGGACGACTCTCAAAACGCAAATGTTAGACTTAACATCTAGAGGGTTGGAGGAGGGAAAGCATTTAGAAAATGTTGTATTTACTTTTAAGTGTTAAATGCAACATTTTAAGCTGTTGCATCCACAACACTTAAAAGTGGTGAAACAACACTTTCTAAATGTTTTCCCTCCTCCAACCCTCTAGATGTTAAATCTAACATTTGTGTTTTGAGAGTGATATGCACGACCAGACGTACATGCCCATCACCAGACCCCGCAGCCCTATGGGATGAGTGGTACAAAACTAAAGGTAGGTCAGTGTCAATATAGACGATCTTCTCTGGTTAGGATCGAGGATGGACCAGAACATGTCACGTAATAACAATAACATTTTTTCCATGGGAAATTAATTCGACCGGGAATTTACCCTTTTGATCCTCCCCTATACACTTTGGGATCTGCCTCAGACGCCATTCAGGAATCTTTCAATAAAGGCATGCAGATGAACTTGTTACACGTCTTACAGTTCTAAATGTATTTTTCATGTTCTCCGCCCCCGTGGGTGTTGAATGCCGTTTTTAATTGTTTCTCGGATTTTATTTACTCTTCGCAACCTCATAGCTATATACTGATAAGGTTTATCAATATTTCGATCACATAACGTTCCGGTCCGGTGCATGGTCGATGACAAATTTCATTTATTATTTTATCTGACAAAGTTTCACGACCTTTCTATCAAAACAGTCGCATTACAGACCGGAAAAAGTGTGGCCGTCGGTGGGCGTCGGATGCACTGTTTCATTTTTTTTTTTTTTTTGGATGCCCACAGCCACCCAAATATCGTTCTGACAAAGTTTCATGATATTTCGACCAAAAGTGCGACAAGGGCTGGACAAACAAACAGACACTTACTCAAATTATATGTTGTTTTTTTTATTCGGTGCCAATGTTGTTCCGGTTGCGGAGATATTGACGTTTGTGATCTTCGCATTTTATACAATTATGTTCAACTGAACAAACCATAAATTCAACAGAAAAATATCAATGACAAAATTGAAAAAGAAAAATTTAGGCAACGTTATTTTGTTCGAGGTGTGCGTTCGACAGTGCAAATTTATCAAAAAGATAATTTAGAATTACTCGATTACAACCGTCTGGTCCGTGATTCATTATTCCGTCGCCGTCTATCTCCGCGTCCATAATCCATATAACATAGATATATATTTCATATAACAGCATTAGCACCATAAGAAAAAAAACAACAATTATAGTATACATAAATATAGGTTAGTTCCCTGCCAGAGAGAAGCGGTCGTTACGTTTCATATCGAGTACAATCGTCTAGTCCTTCATTCAACATTCTGCCGCCGTCCATTAAAAATTTCCGCGCCCATAATATTAAACCTAATTTGTAAAACAACATTAGCGTCGAATAAAAGAAACAGTCATAATATATATAAACATTGGCCAGTTTTCCGCAAGAGAGAAGCGGTCAAGTATTCAATGATGCCAACAAGGCATCATGCTGTCCCAGTAATGTCAAATCCGAATCGCAAATCCGTATTCTTAATCCATATGATTTTCTTTTAATATCGTTATTCAGAGAATGATGTATCTCAGTCACGCTTTGATTATCACTATTCAAATGATCGCCATGTGGATCTGGAAATTAATGGGTTCATACGGCCCCTAGCTCCAGATTAAGCGGAATTAGACACAAGTTACGACACGTAAGGCCATCGATCTTGCAGGTCACGCTCGTATTTTTCTATCAGCATGCGATATGTATCGCCAAAGTTGATGCTACTAGGCGAGATATGAACGATAAATGAACGTTTCTAATAGAAGTTCATTTTATGTTAAGACATGTATTCAAATTAAAATACCTATCGATCTCACGGCCAATATATTAATTCACATTTTTGCCATCCAGGAGGCATAAGCTTACCAGTAAGGGTTAGTGAGTTAGGGTTTAACGTCGCTTTCAGCGCTATTTCGGCCATATAGCGACGGCATAGCTATAGCTACGGTATGATTAGCTGGACATGTGTGACTATTCATGTACAGTCATCATGTAGAGGAAATTAATCTTCCCCTCGTGGCAACAGACATGGTACAAAACTCGTGCTGCTTACTCACTTGGGGATCTTAACAGTAAGTATACGTATGGTGTGAATGCATAATTGTTCTCACAATAAAAACAAGCGTTCTGATAACCCCAACATCTCGCTTTGTGGGGTAATTTGCTGAAGCTGCAGCATTCAAAGCATACATGTAGAGCAAACTTTCCGTGTACAGGTGTACAAAAAACCTTGTCATTGGAAAAGTATGAAGTCTAAACCGTGACAGTTTGGAAAATAGCACATGCACATCCTCAAATCATATGAAACTTGTAAAGCTAGTGCCAAACTCATCCAATGAAAGCTGACAGCTTTAGCAAACTTTCCATGTACAGGTGTACACCTATATTATTATTGGCAAATTACTAAGTCGACACCCTCATAATATGGACAAAAATAAATATTTCATGTCATAAATAACACAGGCACATCCTCAAATCATACGAAACATATGCACCAAGCTTCATAATCCAATGAAACCTGGCAAATTCAGTTAACTTTCCAGTATATTTTTGTCTAACAAAAATTGGCCAATGACTAAAAACCTCATAATTTGGACACGAATTAATATTTCATCTCAAAAATAACCGGCTCCGACGACGACATCCTCTTCCCCCTGTCACAGCAAGTGGGCGAGTGAATGTCTGGCCACGGGGCTTCAATGCGTTAAAGCTATCAGCCTTTTGCACATTAATGAGAGAACAAAGTAAAACCTCTGTTCAGTGACCCGTGACTTCAGCTAGAGACCGTACAATGTACATTGTACGGTGTCTGGTTCAGCTGATATGCTGGTTCGTATATTTTCACTTTGCCGTATCTGTTAACCTAGTAGAACATTTTGAACTGGGGATAGGTGGCATATCTTCATGTAATATTTGTCAAATTATACATTATCGTAAGCATGGGGCAAAGTGAAAATATACGAAACAGTACATGTAGCTGTCACGGGTCACGGCCCACATGTGCATGTATGGATGGTACGATGTATATACAGGCTTGCATTATGGACGATAATGTTCCAGGGATGGTCTATTTCTGAATAGTGAACATCTTTTAAGATGCGAACAGAGGACGGACATCAGGGAGACACATGAAACTATGTCGAGCTGTCCACACCATTCTCGAACATCCAATCTACACAACACAATGATTTTTTTTCTCTTTTGTTGTTTTGATATGTTTATTTCTGCTAATGATAGGTGAAGTAATTACAAAAAAGCTACACATTTTTATTAGCTTAATCACAGGTGTATAACTACGGTCCCGTAAGATATATGGTGACGCTGTTCGTCGTCACAAAGATGTGATACTTATCAGTAACTGAGTTAAACTTCCGAAAATCCATACAGAATGCAGTAGACCCATCTTTGGAAGATCAGGTGTTGTCAGTGGGCTCCGTTTTTCTTTCATAAGCGCTCAACAGGCTAAGTAAAGTTGAAAATAACTGCTAGAGTTTTCAGTGTAGCAATGTAGCTCACATTCCATCGCCTATATTATGTACCGTGCCCAAAGGTTAAAGAATTTGTCAAAATTGTGTGTGGGCCTACCTACACTAAGTTCGCAGATCCTAATGCAAATATACTACCAATGATTCTCGTTTTTCTCAAATTTACCAGACGGTCACCTCAATACACTTCTTTCATGGGTCCTCGGATTTCAGATGGGACGCCGCTCTCACCTTAAACAGGTTGATCCTATTTCTGTACGCTAGCTGACTCTTTTCGAAGGCGGGAGAAGTGTGTATTGAGGCAGGATAGTTGTGTTCCTTCAGATGGCGCTCTAAGCTGTCGCGCAGTGATTTGAAGGAATTGTGTCCGTAATCTGTTCCAGTCCTTGACTTGATTGTGGAGAAAAATAGTTCCAAGATGGTGTCTAACTCTTCAGGAGGAATTTCTTCGATTTTACGATTGCTTCTGTATGGTTCTCTTCGAAGCCAGCTATGAAATATATTGACGTGGCTACGAGTCTTGATCACGGTTCCCAGCATCTGACCTTGGTTGGTCTTCATTTTGTAGCGATCGGAGGCGCAGCTAAGACGTAGAGACGTTGACGTTTCCCGCCTGAAATACTTGGCTGGACGTGAAACTGAAATAGATAAAAGCATTGGATACAAAATAATGAACAAACCGACACAACAATTGATATAACACTGTCGTGACACGAGATTTAGGTTAAGTTTATGTCCAGCTCAATTAGTATATTCATTTGAAAATTAAACGAGATATGTCTTGGGCTGAGAAATACTCTTCAGGTAGTATTTGATAAAGCCTTAATTTCACCGAAATACTTTCATTTTCAAGGCCAAAAGAGTATCGTTATATAGCATTACATTATATCCTAATTGTTGATATGTAATTTAAAAAACTTTTTCGAAGTTCCTAGTATAGGCAAGCAAAATATAAAAAAAATGCATCCTTCACAATGTCTGGTATACGAGGCAACCTGTCAGAATATATAGGTGTATGGGGAGGGTGAGTTCACGCGATCGGCGGGGTGGGGCTGGGTGAGGCATAGTACGTAGAAAGGTAAACCCCCGTGGTTTACTGGCTGCATAGTGTAGTTGTGTTATTATGGTATAGTCGTCATAATCGACATCCGCCCACAAAACAATTCAATATAGACATAACGTGACAAGAAGTTCCTTGCAAGATAGAAGCGGTCAACAGTTTTAAATGATCACAGCATGATCTCGTAAAATCCATACCACTCTTGTCTGACAAGTATTCGTTAGACCAAATGCAAGTACCTCAGTCACCCCATGATCATGACTGTTCATTAGAACACTATGGAGTTGCAGGGTGCCTGGTGTTGGATTACATATTGGATAAAAGAACGAGGCGATGGTTAGCTTGGGTGATAAAGAACTGCATGTGTGGCGGACTCTCTGGCAGGAAGATTTTCGGTGATCACTGAGTTCATATGTGAGTTACTGGAAACTAGCCAAGTTTTATGTGTATACTATAATTATTTTTTTTAATTTGGTGCTATGAATTAGCCGTCTTTGGATTATGGACGCAAAAATATTCGATGACGGACTAGACGCTTGTATTTGGAATACTTTTCTTTATAGTGTGGGTCGATGCCGATAACGTATGTCTCTGGGTCTGTGGAAATCGCAGCTGAATCATGCGAGTATGTGGTATGTACGAGGTTTAGTTTATGAAATATAGGCCAATATGGAGATCACCCATGACAATGGATACACGTTTCTGATTGTAGTGGTGGTTCAGTTGTATATGTCAAGATGTAAACTGTCGGGTTATGGGCTGTATCGAGACTCAAATTGAGTGCGAAATTGTTTATGTTATACCAGTAGTTCATCAACTTCTGGTTATACATGACTACACATCTTAAAATCATGGAAATATCTCGAAGCCTCACCAGGACGGTATTGATATCAATGTGGCTACCCTGAAAGACGAAAAGTCCAAAATCGCAACCGCCGTCCATTGGGGACCAATTTTTTGTTTGGTCAAATGTCGCGAAACTTTGTCAAGATAGCTATATGGGGTTAGAGAAAATGACTTCAGAGTTCAGAAAGTGATACAGGACATGTTTATACTGTACAATATGAGAAGTTATTTGTCCTCATCGAAATATGCTTAGGGTAGTACTAGAGTGGGGAGTCCAATGGGGGTGATATGAATGAAACAGAAACAATAAAGGGCATCAACCGCCAGGGGGGGTCGCGAAAGTTTTGGCTGGACGGTTGAAGTCTTAGAAATGGTGATGGGCCATCTCCATTCATCGGTGAGGATGCATTTAGTAGTGAGGACAAATGGTAACGATGTCATTTCATCGCCCTTTATTGACGATGGGGCCTGGTCATCACCATTAAATGACGACGAGCAATGAGAGGATTTAGGTCATCGCTGTTTATTATCGATGGTGCCTCATCATCACCAATAAATGGTGACTGGCAATGAGTGTAGATTTCAGGGCATCGCTAATTTATTGGCGATGGGGCATGGTCATTACCAAAAATGGTGACGAGCAATGGGTGTAGATTTCAGGTCATCTCCAATAAATGTTGATAATGGTGATCACCATAATAAATAATGAAATAATGTTGATGATGGAATATGGCGATGGTTCTAACTGATCATCATTTATTGGTGATGCCGTTATTTCCTGACTGTGTAGATATTGGGTCGGAGAAAGTGACTGGTTAGCAAGCGTCAGATCAGACATTCAATATTCAGCCCTCTTCTATAAAGGAATTTCCACGTCAATAATCGAAAGATGTATTTAATATGACCGCCAGCACAAATTGCAAATGTGTATGAAATAAAAGAAATAGGAACGTAGAAAAAAACTTTATGCTGTAATGCTTTAATGCTGTCAGGATAGGGATTGTGACAATTAAATTTTTAAGCCAAATCAATACACAATAAACACCACAATCCATACACAAAGATTAGGGTCGATACTTCATGTAGGAACTATTGTCCTTTGTCTTTGTGTCATTGAAAAGGCACAGGTCTAGACATATTGTTGTCCCCAGACTTGGCTATTGTATGCATTGTCTCGTGATTCTTACATAAAGTATGAACCAAGATAAGCCTCATATCCGACATTCAGTGTAGACAGGCAACCATGATTAGCTAATTCAGGATACAATTAGTACCAAACCATCATCTGGTCCGTCATTCATAATTCAGCCGTCGTCCATTGAAGAATATTCAATCCAAAGACCTATTCCATATAACAGCATTAGCACACATTCAAGAAGACAATCATAGTATACATAAACATAAGCTAGTTTCCTGTACGAGAGAAGCGGTCAACAGTTTTCAATGATGCCGGCAAGACATCATGATGTTCCAAAAATATCAAATCCATATCGCTGATCAGTATTCTTAATCCATATGATATTCATTTTAAAGTCGTCATCTAGAGAATGATGTATCTCAGTCGCACTTCGATTGTGCCTGTTCATATGAGCACCATGAGGATCTTGGGTGAATAGGTCTCCCAGCCCCGAGTTAAGCGGAAGTAGACACAAGTTAAGAAACATAACGCCATAGATCTTGCACGCTACGCTCGTATTTTGCTATCAGCATGCGATATGTATCGCCAAATTTGAGAAACTTTGAGTGAGGGAGCTCGGCGGTATACCCGTTATATAAGTTTCCGCAACAACGAATTTGTGAAGTTGATTAAAATTGTCACATTTACCACAGGATCGAGCAAATGCTACTAGGCGAGAAATGTATATGCCATATGCAGGTTCCACTGGAATATTACGGTCGTCAAAATCGTAATCACCTCTTTTGTCATAAAGTCGACGAGAGTGAAGGCCCACTTCATTTTATAGAGGTATAGGTCTAAATATGATGTGCCGGTAGGGCTATCTGTAATTTCCTTCAAATCCGGTGAAGGTGGATATATATCCTTCACTGTATCATTAATATAGCGATTACCCACTGCGAGAAGATCGTCTATGTAGCGAATGAGGAGGATCGGGCTTTGAATTGGTCGGTTTTTGAAAGCGCTTGCATATAGTCATATTCATAAGAGCGTTTACAGCTTTCAGTGATCCTGAAAAGTCTATTAATTCCAATCGGAATAATGTCCAATCATTTTACCACGCTTAGGACCACACTGTCGTGGTAAAGCGCACATACTCTACTACTGTATGAAGGGATTCGAACCCTCGACCCTCAGAGTATCGCAAAAGAATCGCCAGCAGTATTTGCAAGCACTCTGAAGCCACTCGATCACATGCGCTTCAACATATTCAAGATAGCATACATTTAGTATAGTCTCTCCATTTCAATTAGTCGTCTACTTTGACGGCGACACTCACACGGACTGCCTGTTATTACTTTATACGCACCAATGATCTTTGTGCCAGTGATCATGAATACATTATGACGTCTACCCATGTAAATGAGTCCGGGTACATGAAACAACTGTACTGGAGTTTTATATGCAGAGAATTACAAAGTTATTTCAAGCGTGATATGTTATCGGTATCACGGGGAAATGGTAGTCATTTTGTAGAGTTCAGTTTGTTCTACATGCTGCAAAAATAGTTATTAAAAAAAGTTATCCAAAGTTAACTATTGATTTTTGACAAGCTCCAAAGTAAACGACTAATTAAAACGGACAGACTTTACCTCTCTAATAGGCTGAATTCATGGCACGTCTCGTAAATCTGATATTGATACCACACTAATGAGTTCATGTTAGTTCTATCGTCAAGTCTATATCACTGACCAGTATATTGTACTTCCAATCAGTGCATTTTCAAGTTGTTTCCCACAGAAGAATGTATTTGCCAAGTTTGGTTGTAACTTTTTATATGAACCCCACGACGATCTGGTGTTACACGACCCGCGCCAAACGGGATAAACACAAACGACTAATACGAATTCGTTTATCGACTACGGTAATTTCCCTATTAATTCACCTTCCAAACTTAATTCGAAAACGGCCGATTTTTCCGCTGTCGTGATTTTGTCCATCCTAATAAAACGAACACGGGAGCATTTTCAATATCCGTGAAACAATAAATTCGAACACTCCCGTTTTCGCCACGGAGTTCGTGTCGATGAAAGTAAAGTGAATGTGTTACTAGAATCTCGTATAGTATATCAGCGTATGCTATTATTTGTAAGCGCAGAGAAACAACAGGGAATGGTACAATATAATCAGACTGAATTACTATTACTTACAGTCTATAAGGAATAAAATTGATTCAATTAACTCCGCAGTCCTGTAATTTTATCCTAACTTGATCGCGTTTCGCCGCAGTCGGGAAAAATATATACGGTAGTCCCCGCACGTGGTCGAGTGTCTGCACACGGCCCGCTATTGAATCATTCTTCACTTTCCAGCCGTTCGTATATCAAATATCTTTCTTTAAACCAGCATTCCTTTATTTGAAAAACACGGTGAATATTTTCCGAGAAGGCAGAACTGCATGCGAATGAATTATGTTTGAACGGAACATAAAAATCACCGACAACGGTGATCGACGTGACACGGTCTAAGGAAATTTTCATGGCGCTCCTTTTCTGTTGAAGTCCTTACGGTGGTTCATCGTCCCTCATTAATTCATGCCCCCTTTAACTTTTATACGTTGGTGATTAAATAGAATACATTTTATGCTAATATATTTTCAGATGAAGCCGGCTATCGATCTGACCTGGAGTCAACAATCGCATGCCGCGGTTGTAATTTCGATATTAGTGTTGTTTAGATTTTTTTTTATAAAAATGGAATAAATCCATCCACATATGGTTCTCAGTACTGCACGGACAAAAGCATCATGATATTGAGCATATGGATATATTTTTATAACTTTCCTCAACTAGATTCTCTGAAAGGCTGAATTAATTTCACTAAACCGTTGAGAAACGGGATTGTACATTTGGTAGATTTTTTCGCCATGATTCTTCGACCAGAATACAATCACAACTTACATAGATCGGTCTAATTTACCAGTTAATTGAGATGTCGATTTCTGTATATTCTCTGAAGTGGATCCGGTTATATTTACTGAGTGTATATTTATAAATTATAGAAAAGCTGCAGTCGGGCCAAATCTCAAATCAGAAAGACGATCGGATGCAGGTAAAAGTTTCCTTTTCAAGAATTAAGCACTGTTGAATGACTTGATTTTGAGATTTGTAAGCGGTCCTTAAACTACAATATGAAACAAACACTGTACTGTCTGGTATTTTTTGTTATATTATTCAAGAAACTTGTTATATTTCGTTTGTTATGTGAACCGTTGGCAGGAAGATGCGATCTGCTTTTACAGCTTACTTTTCATACAACAGGGCGTATTGGAACGAAAGAGTGAGAAAAAAAGCAATATAATTTTACAATGGGGTGGCATATTTTATTTACGAGAGAAAACAAATATATGCAATAAGTTAGTTTGACACCATATACCGTCAGTGTATGTCACAAATATATTCAATGGTGACATTATGTGCATTGCACTGAAAAACGAACAACTTCGAAACACATATAACGTTAAACCAAAAGCGTACAATGATACATTTCAGCAATTTTACAGCATATTATCCAGTTTATATGAAGTGGAATCCAGCACAGACGAGAGAAATAAAAATAGAAGAATTACACTGATGAGATATTACGCTGATATATGAGAAAAATGAGAGTTTTGCACAAGATGTCCTGTATAAACAACATGTCATGTTGTTCATTAATGGACGTTACGCCAGACAGGTTTTTGGTTTTTCATTGAAAGAGTGTTGAAAGTTTATAGAAGGGTCTGTTTATCAGCGAATCCAAATTTTCTTCTGATTGGCGTCACATTTCTAGCACATTCCGCTGATGTCGGCTTTACCAGGTCTTCTTCACTTTGCTCAGTCTCTTTTTCAGTTTCTTCTTCAAGCGCTCGTCACTGTGTGAGAAGACGTAGGTACAGGGTACTTCTAGTCCACCTATTGGTAGTTTGGAGCGTACACGTTTGCCACGGATGATGCATTCTGCCTCTCCTCCATAAATCAAGAAATACTTCACGATCTTCGAGATATCTGCAGGAACATGTCCAACGGTTTTATTCTTCTTCTTAACGGCGACAGCATGCAAGTCCTTGGAAGCTGGACAATCCATGTCAATATCTAGCTGCAGCTTTTCTCCCGCGAAAGGTCTGTTCCAGAAGAAGCGGTAAACGTGATATCCACGAACCACAGAGTCAAATGAATATGTTGATGGAACAGGCACAGCAGCCATTGTGACTTCTCATATAAAATTTTACTTGGCGGTGTTTTAGGGTCTGAGAAATATGTAATACTGAGTTTGTGATTCAGTTGAGCTTATATAACACCAAATTCAATAACTGTGACACTGGCCATAAGGCAAAACACACCTGCTTATTTAGATAATTAGATAAACTTAAAATGAAAAAGTTTAACAAAATACACCTATCGTTTAATGAAACATAGACAGGAAATCACACAGTTGACAAACGTCAGTTTTCCCACAAGGGGACACAAACAAATTTTGCGATGTGAAGCGCCGACAACAATCATCTCTGCATGTGCTCTGTTTTGTTCAAATATAGTTATCATAAAGACTTACTCTTTCCGGTTTTGTTAAATATTTTATTGTGAATGAAAATATTTCTTATGAATACCCACGAACTTACCAAAATTCCAACAATCAAAAATTCTTTGGAATTACACCGCGCATTTTTACACTAAGAATCAAAACATCGCTACTCGCTATTCCATTACTCTATATGCTAAACAAATTTGAGAAACATTTAAATGGCATTAGGTAAAGTTTCGGAGATGAGAACATAACAGTATTTAATTAATATTCAGAACGATATCATACTTCGACCTATACTTTTAGTAAACTGTTACAGTACCGGTACCGTAATAGATATTCTCATACTTGAAACAAACAAATCGAAACGTGTATTGCCGACTGACACTCGGTTCTCTTGTACAATCCGCCGTTAATTCTACATTAATTTCGTGTCATAGGTCCGGGATATTTATTCAAGTCCTGGATGGTGTGTGTAAAATCATGCACAATGAAGACCAAAAAGTCTATGACAGTCCGCTAATCTGTCTAAAACTTCGTGATATAATCCTACATAAATTTGCCGTTGGTTCATTTTCAGGGTTCACAACAACAACGTCGACATACCGAACGACTCGAACATGGAATACTCTAATATGTGTATAGTTTTATATATATAGAATATTCATTCAATTCCATGTCAGTTAGGTTTCATAATATAGATCATAGCTAATACTGAACAAAAGGAAGGAATACGTTCAATGTTTTGGCCTACTTTTACGATGTTATTATGGACGCGAATTTACGGACGTCAGCTCAAAAATCTGCATGATCGTGCTGAACTTGTCACTCGATAAATATGCTTGACTTCCTCGAATAAAATTAGACGCCTTTATCAGGATAGAGGAGATTTTCTGACATCATACACTGCATTTTATGGAAACTATGGTGAGATCTCAAAGTTAATACACGTTAATAAATACGATCACTACGACCACGGCGAAGCGGTCCGCCATTTTGGATTCTCCGTGAAAGTCGGCGCGACATTTAATTCGAACACTCGCGTTTTTCTAGAATTGGCTCAACAAATAATTCGAAAGTAGCCAATTTTTGGAGTGGTGAGTTTCATCACTACATCGCGAATTAATAGGGAAATTACCGTACTTAGTATTTACTCAGTAAATATTAGTGTATATACTCAGAACGAATAGACACAATGTTAATTTGGTTTTATGAATTTCTCGTCAGATTGAAGTTAGGGTTAAAGAAAGACGTTTGCAAAAGACAAATGTTGTCTTAAATTGTAATAAGTTGAATAAAAGCAATAGGGGTTGATGACGCTACAAGTTAATAGGCGATAATATCATAATGAAAAGATTAAGTTTCTTTTTCAACCGGAAGGAACATCTTAAATTTATTTTAAGTTCAACCAGAACCATGGAACTGTTGAATAAAAAACAAGATGGATTGATGACACTACATGTCAGTAGTCGATAATATCATAATGAAATTATGTGTATGCTGTGGCAATACGTGTATTGAACATATATACATAGGATTTATTTGCTCGGCCTGTAATAGGTGTATTGCAAATAAATTCAAAAGTTTCTTTTTCAACCGGAAAGAAAATCTTAAATTTATTCGAAAAATGAAGTTCATCTGGGCCGGACGTTAAGCGGATTCTTGGTAGATTGTTTAGGTATTACCCAAGGGAGTTTACAATGTATCAAAAATATGATACCCCTTACAGAAAATTAAGATTGCAGAGAGATTGCAGAGAGATTGCGGAGTTAGCTTGCGGTAGCTTACAATGTTAGCTACCGATAAGATCCCATTTGAAACATTGGGAGCTTGCGCTAGCTCCCGATACGGCCGGTAGGTTGGCTCCCGCAAGGTAGTGATAGCTCCCCGCAACCTAGCGCAATCTTGCGCCAGCTCCCGATTGTAGCTCCCTGCGAGCTCGCGCCGGGTCCCCATTCCTGCTCCGTGCGAGCTTGTGCTAGCTCCCCGCGAGCTCGCGATACCTCCCCGCAAGCTCGCGATAGCTCACCGCAACCTTGCGCTAGCTCCCCGCAAGCTGCTACCTTGCCGGGAGCTACCGATAAGCTCCCATTTGAAACATTGCTAGTTTGCGGCTGTCCATGGTAGCCAGCGCTAGTTAACGAAGATCCAGAGTTGTATTACTGTTGTAGGGTTGCGCGAGCTAGCGGTAGGTGGCGCAAGCTAGTGGTAGGTTGCGCAAGCCAGCGACCTATCAAACTTGATCCACAAAATCAGTGACCCTGGCTCAGCCTACAATTTCACAAATTCATTATGTAGGTCAAGATCAGAACAAAGACAGGGTGAGCATACATGTACTATATACACCAGCTATTTGAATACATGCAGAACAAATTAGGGGAAAAGATCTGAATTTTGCAAAGGTAGATTAACTATCCAATAAAATTAAAAGTTTTATAGCTAATTGAGGTTAACCATGGGTTAACTGAATAATGACCATCCATTTAGTTTACTTAAGAAATAGCCTAGTACTAGTATCAAGTGAATCCAAATTGAATTGCTATTCATCTTTAAGAAATAACATGAGGTGAGTTTCAGTGGATTACTAAATGCATTATATGCCTTATACTCTACACCAGGTCTAAGTTAGAAAATTCATAATTAAACCCTCTCCTACTCTCACTATGTTAATTCACTTCAGGCAAAACTCAGCTATGATTGCTTGATCATTTAAAAGAGCATGTACTTACCAGAAACTAATGAAACAACATGAAATGACTCTCTCTTATAGATACATCCATTGAACTGAGATGTATAACAGCTTCTCCCTCCAATTTTTCAAATGCTGACTGCATCACACACCATCCCTCCCTGTTCAAAAGTAGTCCATTTCCAGGGCAGGAAATACCAAGGATAAAAGGGCACTAATCCCATATCTAAAGAAAGTTAATCATTCACAAGAATGTGAAAACATAAGTAAATATCTGTAGCACTGCAGAGAACAGATTTTTTGGCCTTGTGTGGAAGGGAACTTTGGAATTTTATTATGTATTCCTACACACTGGTCACGAGACTGACCCAGATTTTCCAGATGTTGGTTTAAGGAAGGCCTATATAGCTGGACAGGAAAAGTAATGGTGTGGAATCTCAAGAATACAGAGACTATCAGATATCTCAAACTTGCGATAGCTCCCGCAAAGTTGCGCTACCTCTCGCGAGCTAGCAGGTTTGAAACTCTGCGATGATGGTAGGTAGCGCAAACTTGCGGTGAGTACTAGAAACAATCTATGATAGTGAGCGCGAGGTAGCGGGTATCTCACGCAAGCTAACGGGTAGCTCCCGCTGGCTCTCGCGATCTGCTGGTTAGCTCGTACTAGTTCGCGCAAGGTAGCGGATAGCTCGCGCAAGGTAGCGGATAGCTCGCGCAAGGTAGTGGATAGCTCGCACAAGTTAACATATGAGCCCGGGAGCTTAGCGGGAGCTCCCCGCAACCTTAAATTTCTGTAAGGGACGGCAAACCAAAATTAAGGTTCAAAGTTCTTTATTTGCTGATCACAGCGCCCGCCCAAGTATTTCAATTAATAATTAATGTTTCCGGTGACATGTTTCGCTACAACGGTATATCCTGGTAAAACGCATTAGAATATACCATACAGTCTAAGTTTAGCTCGTTTGAGTGGAATAAAAAAAGTCGACCCTCTGTTTTGTTGACGACATAGAAATAAAACATACATACGTTCATTTTCCTACGTTCTCCTTGTAAGATGGGTCAAATATGACCTACTTTCTGTACATTCCAAGCAGCTTTCCGGAAACGGGGAAACAGAGTCACAGGGGAATGAGTAGCTTGCAATGATGGTACAACACGCACCCCCAACCCCCCTCCCCCAACTTCCGATCGGCTTTCAGAAGAGCAAGTTGTGTTGAATAATTCACAACTATATCCGATGGAGGTGATGTGAATTC